>JARCZZ010004517.1:0-27363 GCA_030323915.1 Brotogeris chrysoptera
GACTGGTCCAGAGGCTCCATGCATCCTTGGCATAGATTACCTCAGGAGAGGGTACTTCAAAGACCCAAAAGGGTACCAATGGGCTTTTGGTATCACTGCTTTGGAGACAGAGGAAATGGAGCAGCTGTCCACCTTGCCTGGTCTCTCAGAGCATCCTTCTGTTGAGTGAGTAAAACTGCATGGCTTGGAGGCTTAAACCACGACACCGAACTGTTCTTATCTCAACCTGTGGGAGTTACATTACTTCGATTCTCCTCCCCATCCCTCCGGGAGCAAGGAAGGAAGGCGGGGAGTGAGCTAATGGCTGCATGGTTCTGGATTGCCGGCTGGGCTTAATCCACGACACTACAGAACAACAGCCATCTTTGGAAGTTGTTTAAATAAATTAGAAGTCTATTAAGTTTTAAAATCTTTAATCCACAGAGTGAAAAAGCTGTTTTTTACGAGAGCGCAGCAAACCACTAAAATACTTAGAGTGACTTCATTCCCAGCAAGTCAGATTTGCCAGGGTCTTGAGATATGGTATCAGTTAGCTCTGACAGGAAAAGAAGCAGTAAGAGAGGAAAGCCTGGAGTTGTCTTTATGCAAGATTAGTCTAGGATCACCACGAATCAGATATCAGATACCTATATCAGATATCTATAGCAAATATCAGATATCTATAGATAGTCAGATATCTATAGCAAATAAGGACTTGGAAAAAAGGTAATTATTTAATGTACACTCTTTTTAAAATAGAATCATAGAATCATAAAATAGTTAGTGTTGGAAAGGACCTTAAGATCATCTAGTTCCAACCCCCTGCCATGCCCAGGGACATCTCACTCTAAACCATGTCTCCCAAGGCTCTGTCCAACCTGGCCTTGAACACTGCCAGGGGTGGAGCATTCACAACTTCCCTGGACAACCCATTCCAGGGCCTCACCACCCTTACAATAGAGAACTTCCTCCTTATATTCAATCTAAACTTCCCCTGTTTAAGTTTGAACCCGTTACACCTTGTCCTATCACTACAGTCCCTAATGAAGTAGTGGAACATTAAACAAATGTAACTTTGTCTTTATTAAATTATTATAGACTACCATGGTTATAATTCAAAGGGAGGGAAACTGTAGAGCCTGGACTCAAGTCAGAGCTGCTGAGTGTTCCAACCTGAAGAAGCAACTACATCTGTGAACCACTTCCACCACATACAGTGGACATCGTGGACATCATCAGGGTGCTGAACTTGAGACTAAGCGAACTTGAGGATATGCAGCTGTAACTAACCCAGTAATAACAACACTTACGCACAATCCTAATATCTCAATGGCTAGGTTGGATACCTAGTTCAGTCTTTCCATACCTTTAGACAACCAACAATACCTACATTCTCCCTGCCATGTCAGCATGATAAAATATCACTGTTTAATAAGTAATTTTGTTCCCTAGGAAGGCAAAAATAACCCATAACTTCTACAAATAATGTCTAAAGCAAGAGTCATAGTTCTACAAGCTAGCTATCAAATGTGATTGTGATAATCTCCTGACATTTATACAATATCTCTTCTTACTTTAAAGAGATCTGGCATAATTTTCACACACAAGGTATATCGAAATAATTCCTTCTAATATTGAATGTAAACATAGTGACTCTGTAGCAACAGTATACAGTAGAAGGTTGATAAATATGCCACCAAACAAGTAAAGCTGATGGAAAAAAACATTAAGACACATATAATGCATGGTCTGAACTCAGTTTAAGTTCTGTCTGAAATGCAGAATCCATTATACCTGATGAAGTCAAAATAGAGCAATGATAAGAGTTCAACACTCATATCTTGCAAGTCTAATACATCTTAACCACAGAAGTACAGTATTTCATATAAGGGGAAGAAAAGGGTCTTGCTAGGCAAGAAGAGCTCTAAATTGGTTATCTCTGTGTAGAACCTTACACTGTGCAAAAGCTGACCCTCTCATGTAGTTTTCACCCAGTAATATCAAGGTCCCTACTGAAGTACTAATTTCCTCTTACATATACCTTCGGAGACTATGACCTGTGTTATACTTCACAAAGATAGAAAACTAGGACAAAGTTATATGTGGACCATGATTATCAGCTTTACGTAAACTTCCTCTCTGAAACAGGCAACTAAGCTAGCTGTGGATTTTAACCTGGGTAAGGATGTTAGCAAAGTAGTGAGCCGAACAAGATTTCAGCACATAGCTCATGGAGGTACACAGGTTCCCAGCTTAGGCTCCAGAAACTTAAGACCTGTGGTTGTGTGATCTTTACATTATGTCCATCACCTCTTCAATTCAAAGCCTACCTGAATGTATTTAGGAGTAATTTTGCCAGCCTAGTGTGGAAATGTCATTGAAATAGATGCTAGACTGGATGATATGATAATGAAGAACAGTGATAAGAGAAAGTATACTTCCTGAATAAAAGAGTATGAGGTTTACATGGTAGATATATCTTGTTTTCAAAGTCAGGGATTCAAAAATCTAAGTAGATTATCTGTACATATTAATTTTAATACATTTTGCATTTAAACTATTTAACCTAACAGTACTTAGTATGACAATGTCTATCCCAAGGCTGTATGCAATTTATGACATAGCAACCCCAAGAACAACTAAACAAAATAATTCTGCATGATGAAGCCATTCACTACGTGGCTGCTGATCTTATGAATAAAATGAAGGGGAGAAACCCCAAATGCTTCAGAACTATAAACCACTTTTTTACACACATTACTCAATTCTCTCTGTCACATCAACTGTCCTATTGTTCGGGGCTTAGCTTATTCTGCTGGCTTGAGCAGTCAAAAGGGTAGCTCATTTAAGACAATTCATGAAGGAACAAAACATAGCTATAATTATTTGCCTGAACCAGATGGAAGGAGTTTAATTTCTGTTGTTGTTTTCCCCTCAACTTAGTATATTTATAAAACAACATTAATCCTGCACAGAAATGTTCTCTGGCAATTTACCCCACTTTATTCAGGGAAGGATTAGATACAAAAGGCCATTGTCTCAGTAGAGCACTTAGATTTCATTAGTGAAAAGGACATGCACATACAAATAACTGTCCTTACGTAAACTGGGTAAACTGTTTGAAATTGTAGTCTGTGTTGGGATCAGTAACTTTCCAAATCCAGAGTGGATTGCAAAAATACAAGAGATCATCTGGGTCTACTTGGAGAGTGTTTGCTGTTTACATTTAATTTTTTCTGTGGCAGAGGCACAAAACAGATGCAGGGAAAACCAGCAGCTTTGCATCCCCACATGTCTTTGCAATCAGCCTTATCACTGATTTACACATAATTTCATTGTAAAATTCTTCAGAAATCATTTATCCATTTTGGCAAGTATGACTTCAAGTGTAACATATACAACCTGAATACATGAGAACATTTTAGTTCTAAATCCACGGCAAGAATCTGCTACTTACGCTACTATTCATGTAGATCAGAACTGCACAGACAAGCCACTGCTGAACTGAGCCAATTTGCACAAAGATTTCATGACAACATGAACCCATAGAAGTGTTGTTTAGATAAGTTCATTGACACATCAGAAGTGCTTGATGACAGATATTTTACGTTCTCTTTAGGTGATGCATGTTTCCTTTGCAAACTACTGTAATCTGAAGTGCCACACTGACCTTTGTGTTAGACTTAAGTGCATATTTGGGCAACAAAGCAGGTCAATAAAGACCTTTTTGGTTGTAATTCTGAAAAACTCGAAGTGCATCAGACCACAATATTTTTTCTCAGCACTGATGAAATCAACAACAGCTGCACAAGGTGAATCTTTTTGATATAAAAGAAGATTCTGGGTGCATGAACCTTGCATTGAAAGGTAAGGTCACAAAGAACTAGCTATATTAATTTCAACTAAGGATCACAAGGAAGAGGGAAACATAAGAAAAGTGCTTCAGAAAAACAATGAACAAAAATTATAAATATTAGTTTTCCTTTAGATTAGGAAAAAAAACAAAAAGCAAACCAGCTACAAAATAAATTTCTTTATAGCAAAACTTTTAAAACCTGGTTTCTTCTTGTAAACAAAAAATATTAAAACAAAACCACTGGCTACTGTGTGCAAACAAGTCTCCCAGAATAGCCACCACCTTGCATGTGGTGTGTGTTGATAATCTTCATGGAGTCCATCATATTCTGAATATAATTCTAAGTTCTTATATTAGTATATAATGGTAAGCTACCATTAACTTCAACATGATATTTTTGTTTATCTGAGCTCTGCAGTGCACAGGCCTGTCTTCCAAGACTGAATTATTATGACACAACAAACTTTCAGTTTGCCTCTTTTCATCTCACTTAAAAGAAATAATATTTCCTCCACATAGGAGGATCTTTTACAAATTTATTTCCAGATAAAACTTTCAGGAATGTGCAAGCACTGTACACTGAGTACTCAGTGCCCCAAAGTAATTTAGCTTTCTAGGAGGCACATGACTAGGTGAGATCCTATAGCCAATACAACAGATGAACTCAAAGCATTTTAATGGAGCTACTCTGACTTCTACTCTGAGTTCTGAGAGCAAAATAAGATCCCAATGCTTAAGGAGGAGTACAGCAATACTCTGCATGGAGATGTATGTATTTTCTGTGGAGAAAGTGTTGAATTCCAAGTTCAGAACAGAGCTTACAAAAAAAACCCATCAATTTTTAAATTATTGAAATATTACACCATATTTGAAGCACTACACTCTAATTTGTTATCTACCTTTGGTAAATGTTCTCTCATCTTCAAATTTTATGTGTCAAATAATTGCTGATACATATAGATTATCTATATGGAATCACAGGCTGGTTTGGGTTGGAAGGGACCTTAAAGCTCATCCAGCTCCAGCCCCCTGCCACAGGCAGGTACACCTTCCAATAGAACAGGTTGCTCCAAGCCCTGTCCAACCTGGCCTTGAACACTGCCAGAGATAGGGCAGCCACAGCTTCTCTGGGCAACCTGTGCCAGTGCCTCACCACCCTCACAGGGAAGAACTTCTGCCTAAGATCTCATATCAGTCTCCCCTCTGTCAGGTTAAAGCCATCCCCCCTTGTCCTGTCTCTACAGGCCCTTGAGAAAAATCCCTCTCCAGATTTCTTGTAGCCCCTTTAGGTATTATAAGGCTGCTAAAAGGATATTCCAATACATATAAAAGCATACATAGACACATATGAAGTTTTGTGTACATGCATACATGCATACAACATATATATATATATATATATATATATATATGTATGTATGTATGTATGAAGGTTCCTACAGTTCCTACTTGGTTACCTCAGAGAAAATATCACTCATTAACTGGTTGCACAGAAAAAGCTCCATATCTCCTTTTCTTTTAAGACAACGTGGGAAAAATGGGGACACAATCACTTCCTTTTTTCAGCAGCATCTCAGCAAATCTGTGCAATTGCCCATAAACTGTTGAGCATATACCTCTGAAATCCTTCCTCAGCTTTTCATCCTCTTATACAAGGTGTTGCACAAGAAATCTACATCACTCTGCCCTAATTGCTTCATAACAGACTAATTTTTGTGCAGTCAAGTAAGATGTTCTATTTTCTACATCTCTAAAGTGGAAATATGAGTACTCATCCTACAAGGGAGTTCTTCAATTTAGTTATTTGTGGAATATTTGAGATGATGATGATGAAAATGTAGGGAAAAAATACTTGGTCTCTGTAGGAAATTAATAGACAAAACACCTACTGTGCTGCCTACTACCAGAAAAGCAGTCACTGCAGATCCACCCTGAGGTCATAGTTTACACCTAGAGCCCTTACTTCAACCTTCATCCTTACTTCAATAAGGAGCTGAGCCAGGACCCTGGGGGACAGCAATCTGCTTTCTATCTGAGGGAAGGAGACTGTCCCCACTCACCAGAGGATATGAAAACTGGGAAATTATAGGGGATTTTTTGGTTTGGTTTGGTGGAAGGCTTCTTTGGTTTTGATTTTTTTTGATTTTGTTGTTTTGTTGTTTTTTTTTTTTAATTTGGTGTGAGATTATCTGGCTTTTTTGTTTGTTTGTTTGTTTTTTAGTGCTTCTCTCAGTAGCTGTTCTGTGGCTGCCTAAGGAAATAAACTCTGTCTTTACTTCCAGTGCTTTTCCCTCTCTCATTTCATATTAACAACTGCCTTTACATATCTCAGCTGTTCTCTAAATTGTAGTATCACTATTCCATCTTTTTTCTCCTGCCCTGATCTCATGTCTCATGTATTTTACAGGCTCCAGCCACTTAGTCCACTCTAACAGCTTTAAAGTTTACACTTTGCCTTCCCTTCCTTGCATTACAATTTACACAATTCCATTCTCAATAATACATCATGATCTATTAAGCAAACTCCCCTGATACTCATACGTGTTTACATTACTTACCTATTCAGAAATCTATGCATCATCTAAAATGGTATTTCTCATTATTTTCAGAGATGTATCTAAATCTATAGCTGTATTATTCTGTTTTCTATTTCTGCAATACCTGTTTGACTATGCTATGATTTTGTCTCTAAATGACAGATTATTTCTCCTTCTAGGTAAGGGGATCAATATTTTGACTTAATTGTAATCATCCTGCTGGAATGCTGAGTTTTCTTGGTTGAGGAGAAACCAGACTAATGAGGCTTCGTTAAAAAAAAATGATACCTGAAAAAAGGCTTCAGTAGTGTCAGTAACTTTATTATTACCTTCATTTGCTCTAGCTGATTTATAATTAAATCCTTCCAAAATTACAAGGTGTCATTTTTTTAAACTACTTATAAAGTTAAGATGCAATGCAAGGCCTGAGATGGAAAGATTTGACACCTTCTTAGATGGCAGATTAAAGCTAAAACAAAACATTTTTTTTTTCTGAAACAAGAAGAATAGAAAGCACATAAATTAGATGACTTCTTCATCATGGAAACCACATATCTCTGGCTGTGAGATACATCATTACCTGAGCACTTGACAAGGGCACTAATCACTGTACACATCTGCTGACAGTTAACCCATTCTTTCTGCTTATTGCATTTCATCTATTCATCAAAAATTCGGACTGTAACATCAATATCTCTGCAAATTAGATTCCAACCCTGCTGATGAGAACTGGCGTTACCTTTTCCACAACTAATTTATACGAAGCCCAAAGAAAGATATTTATGAATTTTCTGACTCAGCCTCAGATTCCGTACAGAAAAACTGCCACCAATTATTGTTTTAGTGAATTCAAGTGCCGATGGTCTTTAATTTCATATCTAACTGAAAAAAAAAAAAAAAAAGGATATGCTACAGAAACCACACACAAAGTGATCAGAAAGACTCATGTAATGGTGGATATCTGTCATATGCAGTGGATACAGTTGTCAGCATAATGTCACTCTCTGAGGAGAAAATACACACATTTTTCCCTAGCATAGGGCCATGGGTTGGGTTTTATTTTTTTTCTGTCCTCTTTCTTTTCATTTTCTGTGTGCCACATGTGCTTGTGGGAAAACCACTATTCAAACCTAATCATGTTCACTGCAATAAGATGCTGAGAGGCAACTCAGGGAGGGGAATGACAAAACACATTTGCATAGTTTGCACTACAGATTTTATTTCATTCAGTAAGAAAGGCATGTGAGGATTACAGCATGTCAAAACCTGCAAATATAAAGGTCTCTTTGGTATTTCTTAAAGTGCTAAGTAAAAGGTCCTTTGAATTCAGAGTTAAAGCCAGACTAATGAAATCAGTCTTCATAGCCTTTTGAGTTAGCTGTGGAGGGAAAGTGTAGTATGAGTAAGCTATATAACCTTGAAAAAGGTTTCAGTTGCTTCATTAGAAGAAGCAACTCATTCAACTCTGGACTTCCTTGACTGCATTCAACTGCAAGCACACAAGACTTTTGTTGCAAATTCTAAAATAAATATACACACAGAAAAATATTTTTTGCCATTTGGTGGGAAGTCACTAGATTACCACCAAGGGCTTCTTCCAGATTTATACCTTACATGCAGAAGTATTACATCATAATAACATACAACCATATCCTGGGCTGCATCAAAAGGAGCGTGACCAGCAGGTCGAAGGAGGTGATCTTGCCCCTCTACTCTGCTCTGCTGTTGTGAGACCTCACTTGGGGTATTGTGCGCAGTTCTGGTGTCCTCAACAGAAAAAAGACATGAAACTGTTGGAACAAGTCCAGAGGAGGGCCATGAGGATGATCAGGGGATGGGAGCACCTCCCATATGAAGCTAGGATGAGAAAGTTGGGCTGCTCAGTCTGGAGAAGGCTGCATGGAGACCTCACAGCAGCCTTCCAGTATGTGAAGGGGGCCTATAGGGATGCTGGGGAGGGACTCTTCACAAGGGACTGTAGTGATAGGACAAGGGGTAATGGGTTCAAACTTAAACAGGGGAAGTTTAGATTGGATATGAGGAAAAAATTCTTTCCTGTAAGGGTGGTGAGGCACTGGAATGGGTTGCCCAGGGAAGTTGTGAATGCTCTGTCCCTGGCGGTGTTCAAGGCTGGGTTGGACATAGCCTTGGGTGGCATTGTTTAGTGGGAGGTGTCCCTGCCCATGGCAGGGGGGTTGGAAGTAGCCGATCTTAAGGTCCCTTCCAACTCTTAACTATTCTATGATTCTATTCTATGATTCTATGAAATGGTTCATTTGGTGCTTTCTTCTACCTTGGTCAATTCAAGTATCTCACTTCAGTACTCATTCAAAGAGTTTCCTAGATTATTATTGCACAGTTTGTGTTGGAAGGGCCTTAAATACCATCCAGTTCCAAAACCCTGACATGGGCAGGGACATCAGTCACTAAAGTTGACAAGGGAGCTTCACCCCAAGGCCACCTGTGGGAGAGGGACCAGCTCTCAGCTGCCAGACCCCCAGGAGAGAAGACATGCTTGAGGCCCTGCCACTACTTCATCTGGGCATTATACATCTATGCAAGTAATTCAAAGATAAGGCTACTCGGGGATAGAGACTTCCTTTCTCCACAAGCCCAACTCACTCCCATATCTGCTCACAGCTCAGAAAGCCAATTATGCCCTGGGCTACATCAGAAGGAGTAGGACCAACAGGTTGAAAGAGATCATCCCGCCCTCTACTCTGCTCTCATGAGACCCCACTTGCAGCATTCTATGCAGTTCTGAGTTCCCAGCATAAGAAGAACATGGAGCTGCTGGAGAAAATCCAGGGTAGGCCACAAGGATGATTAGGATCTGGAGCACCTCCTGTACAAAGAAATGCTGAGAAAGCTGGGGCTGCTCAGCCTGGAGAAAAGAAGCTGTGTGGAGACCTCAGAGTAGCTTCCAGCGTCTGAAGGAGGCCTACAAGGATGCTGGAGAGGGACTCCCAGTCAGGGACTGTAGTGGTAGGACAAGCTTATAAAGGGGAAGTTTAGATTGGATATAAGGAAGAAGTTCTTTACTGTAAGGGTGGTGAGGCACTGGCACAAGTTACCCAGAGAAGCTGTGACTGTCCCATCTCTGGCAGTTTTCAGGGGCAGGTTGGACGGGGCTTGTAGCAACCTGGTCTAATGGAAGGTGTCTGTGCCTGCGGCAGGGGGTTGGAACTGAATGAACTTTAAGGTCCCTTCCTACTCAAACCAGTTTGTCATTCTACATACATGCTTTGAAAAACACTGAAGAGAAAGAATATTTAAACTTTCAAAAAGTACTTTGGGATATTAAGCTAATTGCCTACTCTGAGCTGGGTAAATACACAGCAGGACCCAGTGCTGCCAATATACTCATCATGGTGAGAAACTAGACATCAGAGACAATGGAAAATTTACCACTGAAGCCCAGGATACCTCTAGCTTTTAATAAAAGGTCTTCAAACACACATATTATCTTTGCACCTAGTAACAATAGACTATATGAATTAATATACAGGTGGGGATGCATAAGACAACCTTAGAAATCAACCTGCATTCCTTGGGACCAATTTACTAATATTGTTTCATTCTTTTAAGAATATTTACAATATCTCAAGACGGAAAATTACTCCTGGGGAAATTAGTCCCTTGAAACTGAGTTTTACCCTAATTTCACTTAACGAATTAATAAAAAAGGTACATATCCTACATCGATTCCACCTGATCAGAGAAAGCTCACCATATACTCACCTACGTATTGACACACAGTTTAGATATTATCTCTTTTTTTCTCTTTTGTTCCCATCCACTCCTTTCTTCTTCCCCACCCCAAACTCCCTGAGATAAATTTTTTGTTTCAAAAACATAACAATTTTAATTTGTCACAGTCTTCTACACCTGAAATCACCCTAGGATCATGCTATTAAGCTTAGCCATACAATATAGCTGAAAGAAAATTGACCTTTTCAGTAGGTGGTCAATAACCATGTGAGTGCACGTCCTCATATACTGAAATTTTTGCATTGCAATCTATTACCAAAATAAATTACCAAACATATGCAAAATTAAAGAGACAAGAACAAAAATATTTCTTTATTATTATTTCCCCCGGCATTAGATTATTAGATTTCAGCATACTGTTATAGCTCTGACAGTTCATATTTTCAAAAGAATAACTGAAGAACCATACTAGGAAATTAAGGAACCTAAGCTTGAAGGGCTCTCATGTCCCTGAATTTTTACCCTCACTCAGCCTGTTTGAGTCACCTTTTTCTTTTCAGTTTGACACTAACAACATGGATACCAATGAGACAATGCTGGATTTTGCCAACATTATAAAATGACTGCAATTACTATCTAAATATAATTCTCTTCTCCTGCATATACAAAACCATAAGCAGTCATATTGAGGACTGTAGCTTACCTGTCCCTGCCACAGCGGAAAACAGGAGTAGCAAGCAGAAGACACTACATTCCATGATTTAAGTGGATTAAGTAAGGGATAAAGTCAGGATAAGGCAGTAAAAGACATCTACAATGATGTTATGCTGCATCATTCCAGCAGCTTCAGGCACTCTAATCTCAGGTTTTGGTCTGTAACTAAAACCACTGTTCATTACTCTCAGGCCTTGTTTGCATTGCCCTGTTTGCAATGGCTTACCACACTGAGACCATTTGCCTTGATCTCAGCTCTTGGCCAAGGTATGGCTGCCGTACATGTCTCTTGGTGTATTAGATTTACAGTATTGAAATTTCTAGTAATAAAGAATGCAGTTTTCAAACAGTGATCGCCATTTGATAATTTAATGCAAACTGTTTTCTTTCACCTTGTCATATAAGCTATTGGCAATCATTTCCACTTTGAATTGCCATTAATTTTGTGCAAGCTACGATTCATGTTAGCTGCAGTGGTTGTAGCAGTCAATAGGCTCAATTAGCACTTCTAGGCTTGATCTACAATTCCTTGAAGGCTGCTTCCGGGGCAGGAGTCAGAGCAGCACAGTAGCTATAACTCAGAGCTACCTGTACCCTTAAGACAATTTTCAGACCTCTGGAGCATAGTTCTTTATGGACACCTTACTATAAATAGTGTAATTTCAAGTTATTATGGCTGAGTTTAAATACTGACTGGACTTTGTGCTGTCAGAAATGTGGAAGAAATTCTTTAAAATCCTCAGTGACAGGCCAGCCAAAATATTTATATATATATATATTTATATATATATGTATTGACATAGATATATAGAGAAGAGTGATGATATCAGGTTTACAGGTTGTTGTATAACTATGGTGTACACCAGGTCACAAAACAACAGGAAATCCACAAAAAAAAAAACAACTTTTTTTTTTTTTCCCAGATTTGGCCTCAGATGCTGATCTGGAGGCTCAACATGGCTGAATGTAACTCTGTGTAGATAATGTATGCTGAGTACTTCATACAGTATAACATGCCAGCTTTCCTGAATGATGCCTAAACATCTACCTTGGGCATTAACGTTTTGCACTAAGGACACTAACAATTAGCACATTTTGATATTAGTTTTATTTCCAAATTTTCCAAAATGCTATATTGCATTAATATTCAAACTGTCTCCTTTTCTTGTACAGACCCCCGAAGTACTATTACACAAAGTCAAAGATCAAAAATAAAGTCAAAAATAAGTGTTTCTAGCTAGTGCTCTACTAGCAACACAACTCTTTCCTCCATAGATAAAGTTAGCTGTCCCTCAGTTTGGCTTTCAGGTGGGTATAAATCCTAAGTTAAAATATCTGATCTACCTTTGGAGATAAGGTCTTCAGGAGTAAGGATGCTTGTTTAACAGTGGAAACTCTGTTTACAGGCACTTGCATACGCAGTATGATTTTCAGCTAAGTAATGAATAAACTCTACTTCACAAAACTTTCTTCTGTTCCAAAGAAATTTCAAAAGCCTAGTCTTGATCTGTCCTTCACCCTAGCATCTCACTTTAAAAGAATTTTTATTGTTATCAAAACATTTTATTAAGGGCTCTTTTGCTTTAGTGTTCATTTGAAGTAGCTTTTGTGCTACCTGAAAATCCATTACTGTTTTTTCACTTGAGTCTTGTAGAGGTTTCATTTTGGAGGTAAGAGTGAATGAAAAGCTGATGCTGAATTTCTTGTAGTTTGGGTTGGTTTTTTTTTAATATCTGAAAAATAGACGTACATGCATTCTGTAATCTCCTTTATTTGGCAAAGGAGAACAACAAAAGGAGAATTATTTACAACATCTAACATCATGAACTATAAGCCATGAAGGCAAATGGCTCTGTAGATCAAAAGCTAGAGCTGCAAGTCCCAAAATGTGCTGCATCATTTTGAAACTCATGTTCTAATCTTAATTTTCTCATCTGTCTTCTGATGATATCACGTAAGGGAATATTCCAGCTGCTAAAAATAAATGTAATAAGCATAATTGTAATAAAGTGAGAAAATGGCACCCTTGAGCTTTGAAATTTTATGCCCTAGAACCACACAGTCAACAATTTGAGCTAATGTTGTGCAATATGCTTTGATCAGCTTACAGTACCTGTTCTCTCAAACATTTCAGGCATGATACCATCCCGATGAATGAACAAATAACCCATGTTGAATTGCATATCCAATCTTCTTTCAGATGTGTGGTTTGATTTCATTATTCAAACATATAGCTATCTAATGAAGATAAGAATCTGCTCTATTTCACCTTTAATTTCCAACAAAATGTTCTGATAATTGTGTCACTGAGCATTTTAAGATTGTCTCACATATGTATTGGCTTTATCAGAGGAGCTTCAGAAACATTTTAGGACAAATTGTTTGAAAAGGAAAAAGGAGGGACAAGAATCATTGGACTCCTCCCTCTAAAAACATTTTAAACCCCAAAGCATACTGAACTGATACATTGTGCAGTCTGAAGAACAACACTACAATGCTTCCAACTTCAGGAGACATCACACTCCAGCATTTGCTCCTGAAAGCCACCAAGCTATCCTCTCAGATATCTGTTCTCAGAACAGAACAGAAAGTACAACTATCTTCATTGTACCAAATTAGAAAGGATTCTCAATGATAACCTCACCAACAAGAGTCTTATCTCTTTCTCCATTACCTGCTATCTGCTTCCTATACATCATCCAATGGTCAAAAAACCCACATGAAAATCCTATTACACAAGAGAGGTCACTACTTGTTACAAAACTGATCTTTTATAAAACTACATACATGTCAACTATCAGTTTTGAATTTCAGCCCAGTTTCCAAAAGTAGAACATCTTCTGAGTCCTGTTTTGTTTTCACTCAAATGCTGAGCTTCTTAATAGCTCCCCACATAATTTCTGTGGCTACTTTAAGAAATGAAGTTTGAAAAGCTTCTCTCACTCTTGCTTTTCTGCCGGGGCCCCTCAGAGCGGGAACAGATCCAGAAACCATGACCATGTTCAAACAAGACCACATATCAGCATGAAAGTTCATAGCAATAAGGCAGGTCCAAAATGAAGACAGGAAAACAACCTGCAGGGCAGAAGCAGTTAAGGGTAGCCAGGGTGAGATATTATCCAGAGATCATTGAGAAGGTTCAGAGAAACAAAACAGAAAGTCAGCCCATGGATTAGGGTCCAGATGAACAGGGTCCATGTCTAGGCTGAGCTATCTAGCAACCAAGACTCCTACAGTATAGCTCAGAGAGAGGCAGAACACTCAGGGCTGAGCATAAATGGAACTCCCAGGCCTATGGGTAAGGATGTGGATGGAGGACCCAAGTGATGGATGTTCTTGGCCTCATGCTCATAATTTGGAGATGCCCTAACCATCTGCAGAAATTACACAGATATTCTGCCAATGCAAGAGAGAGACTCCCATCTAGGCATCCTTCACCTGGAGTTTTCTGAAACAGTATTATGGATACACTTTTATTTATCTTTACAGTCAAATAAGAACACAATCAGGGAAATATTCAATTAAATACAGAAACTTTTTTTTTAATTTAAAATATAAACCATCTTTATAATTCTAACTGCTAAGATAGCAGAGAAAATAGGAGCTTAGTAGAATTCAGATAAGCATTAGACTTAAGCTTAATGAGAACATGTGAAATAGAGTAATTTTTGAGAGCTAGAAATTCTCAAGCTCCAAGGCATACATCAACCAGGAAATGAGAGAAGCTAAAAACTTCATTTCATTATGGTCTACTTTTTAGAATAAGTATGATCAGAAATGATTACTTGATCACAGGTT
Organism: Brotogeris chrysoptera; assembly: GCA_030323915.1. Classification (NCBI taxonomy): domain Eukaryota; kingdom Metazoa; phylum Chordata; class Aves; order Psittaciformes; family Psittacidae; genus Brotogeris; species Brotogeris chrysoptera. Next base: position 14,596 of record JARCZZ010004517.1, read on the forward strand.
TGATTCAGTGTAAAATCTTGCCTTTATTTGCTTTTATTAAAGCTTAACTTATATATAAGCTTTCAGGAGAATTTCTGACCTAAAAACATATGTATAGCTCTTTTGATTTTCAAACTTAACCAGAAATCAGTTCATCCAATGAACCTACATACTTCCCTGCATTTGTACATGTTAAAAGGAAATATTTTATAGAAAATCTGAAGAGTATAAAAAAAGATTCTACCTAAGTTTAGAAATAAAAAAGCATGACAGGGCATAGACAGTTCTGTGCATATGCAGAACATGAATGCAATTAAAGACAAAGCCTGAACCTTGGAAATAGAATCTTGGTTTCTTGTTGGAAAATACACTCGTAGTTCATAGGCTGTAGAGGAAGATTCATTACAGAACCAGGTAGATCTTCTTTATTGCTTATTCAAGGATTTCTTAAAACATTTTGTGAACCTAATGAAATATCACAGCACTTCCTCTGAAATAAGAAAGACATACTTATTGTCACCTGATGGGTAAACTGAAGCACTGAAGTAACTTGCTTCTGAAAGATAACTGGCTAGAAAAGATGCACAGTGGTAAGATTTTATGTTGGATTTAGCATACCTGTGTCCCAATTTCTTCTCAAAATTGTTACCTAAGTTAAAGAGTAAAAAAGGTCAAAGTTACTATCATGTGCCCAATGCAAAGGACTTTTAACCACTGCTTTTGTTTCTAAAAATAGCACGTATTGTTTCTATTATGTCAGAACTGAGGCCATTCAGGTTTCTTTCGTGCCTAAACCTGAAATGCACAGGTGAGGTAATTTCTTCAGTGCGCCACTATGAGGCCCAAAATAGTAAGCAAATTCTCACCTAAGAAATACTTACAGAATTAAAGTAAAAAGAAAATACAGTTGTATTCACGTGCTTCATACTAAAGTATCCAGAAGAGGAGTTTTGCCCCTCTTAGCATGTAGGAGGTTTGGGTTGATGCCTATTCTTCCTATCATCTTTCCAAAGAAACCGAAGAGCTCTCTTTAGTTAGTAAAACAAACAAATTAATTCCAATAATTTGGAATATTCCAAAAATAAACTGTTCTCAACATACTGGAGGAGTTTTATCATTTCTCTCTCATACTTCCTGTCATCATAACTATGGATGCTCTCCAGATAGTGCATATAAATAAACCCTACTTTCAGATGCCCAACTTGGTTGTTAGTCCAAAAGTCACGAGTTTCCCTTTGGATTTAACAGTTAGCCTGTGTCTTAGCTCCTCGTTTGTGATTGAGGGGAGAGGGGCTTTGGACAAGGGCCTTAGGGACAGGCAAAGGGGGAATGGCTTTAACCTGAAAGAGGGGAGATTGAGATGAGACCTTAGGCAGAAGGTCTTTCCTGAGAGGGTAGTGAGGCCCTGGCACAGTGTAATGGATGGGAACCTAGCTAAGAGTCGATTCCCTCACCTGACTGAAAGACACAACAAAGTATGTTTTTTGTCAGTGTATTTGGTAGAGTATATATGTTCATGTTCATTGTGACTGTTGGTCAGAGACAGGAAAACACAGGGGAGCAGCTGTTCTATGGCTTTCATACCTGGCCACACTGCAGCTCCTGCCCAACACTCTCAGAGTGGACAACAGCAAAATCATGAGAAAATGCATGGTCCCATAAGAGATTTGGCATAAAGCCAGTTGTTTTGATAAGAGTATAAAAGCAAGACCGTTTTATGGCCATGAGAGAAACCTCACCTTACGGGTGGATGCACCTCATGGAATTTTCCCAATTACCTGAGACTCCTGGCATTGGCGACAACAAGCTTTCCCAGCTTGAACTGTGGGCCTGGATGATGATTCAGTTGCAACTGCTGACGTATTTCTTCTTATTCTCTGTTCTCTCTATCCAGTAATGATTTGATGCATTGCTAACTTTCTTTGGTACTTTACTTATATACATACATTTCTGATTTGCTTTATTATACTTATTTGCTATATAAAGAGATAGATATTTACTGGACTCACATTAGTGTGCTTGCTTGCTTTACTGTGATTATTTGCTTTAGTGTGACTGTTTAATAAACTACGTATTATACAGCTATATTGTGGCACACCCTCCATGTCAGCAGAACACACAGACTGCCCAGAGAAGCTGTGGCTGCCAAACCCCTGGCAGTGTTCAAGGCCAGGTTGCACAAGGGCTTGGAGCAACCTGGTCTAGTGGAAGGTGTCAATCCAAACTAGTCTATGACATAACCATGACATAACCATTATCTGTGATATAATTCTCAACAAGGGGGTTAAGATCAGGGAATCATTAAATGCTCATTTTAGGAAGCTATTAGTTGCTTGGATTAGGCTGAAAAATTTTATAACAAAGTGGTCTTGATTCTCTGTTGATTTCAGCAACAGCCTGTTTGGTTGGACTTTTAATCAGCTCCTTGACTCACAGAATCATAGATTGGTTTGGAAAGGACCTTAAGATCATCTAGTTCCAACCCCTCTGCCCTGGGCACAGACACCTTACCCTAGACCATGTCGCTCAAGGGTCTGTCCAACCTAGCCTTGAACACTGTCAGGGATGGAGCATTTACCACTACTTTGGGCAACCTGCTCCAGTGCCTCACTACCCTCACAATAAGGAACTTCTTCCTTACCTTTAACCTGAATTTTCCCCGTTTAAATTTGAACCCATTTCCCCTTGACCTACTGCTGCAGTCCCTGATGAAGAGTCCCTCTCCAGTATCATTTCACAATCCAGACCCTTGCAGAAATACACCTCATATTTCACTGGCACACCTGCCATCAATTGTTGAAATATGTGGTGGGGGGCTACAGTAGGCCCGTGGATTCCCTGACTGAAGACATGAAGTTAGAACTCAGTCTCAAAGATGTTAGAGTGTATCCATGACAAATGAGGCACCAGAAGCATCCGAGTGGGAAAGTAGAAGGCACCTAGAGGAGTGAGTCAGATAAGGGGAGTAACTAACTACAAAGTAAGAACTTGGCAAAACAATTGACTTTAGTAAAAATTTTTGAACAGTGTGTTAAAAACCAATCATAAATAGAATAACAAACTGTTAGCCAGTAAGTTTGTACTATGCTATGCTTGACCAATGAGATTGTACCACGCTATGCAAAAGGATATATAAACAGGAGCTCTTTGTAATAAAGGAGGTCACTTGCTGCTTAAACTCTCTACCTCTCATGTGGCAGTTTTCTGGCCATCCCAACTACCCTGCCACATTTGGGGACCCTGACGCAATTCCATGAGGAATCAAGAACATTTTTGAAACAGGGATCAGCGTTTGCTGAGGGGATGAGCCTGATGAAGCAGATAGTGCAGAGGAGACTTCAAGACCAAGACACCGAGGAGGTGAGCCACCAGGAACACCCGCAGCCTGGTGAAGCAGATAGCATAGTGGAGACTGCAAGATCAAGACACCTAGGAGGTGAGCCACCAGGAACAATTGCAGCCTGGTGAAGTGGATTGCGCAGTGGAGACTGCCAGATTCTAGGAGCTCGAGACACCGGAGATGTATAGCCACCATATTGAGGACAATATGGGGACTATGGGGGGAAATATTACTAAGGAAGAAGCCTCCGTTTTACAGATGTTTTCAGTCCTTCTTAAAAAGAAAGGAGCAACCTTTAAAGAGACAAACTCAAAGTTAACATCTAAACGGTTGAAGACGTGTTATGCAGAGATTGATGAGTCCACTGTATTTGAGGTCCCTTTGTGGGATGGTGCAGGAGTTAAATTGCAGGACGCAGCCACAAAAGGCAATGACACTGAGAAAGAATTGTTAGCTACTTGGAGAATTATTTTAGAAATGCTAAAGTCAAAAATGAGATAGAGGAGCCCAGTGCCCCGCCCCCCTCCAAACCTCCGCTGGTCGCGGCTGCGAAGACTGAGGACAGCGATGAACACAACCCTTTTAATACAGGCCCTGTTAATCCTGAGAAAGAGCCTACTCTCAGATCACCTGAAACCTTTGGGAGAAAATGTTTTAACTGCACTTGATAGCACTGAAACTCCAAAACACATTAATGAGGAGCCTGTGCATGTTCATCAGACTGCTGCTGCTGCTCCTGAGATTCTGATGCCTGATAATTTTGATACTGACCAGGATAGTCCTTTTGACCTGTTGATCCAGAAAAGCTGTTGATCCAGAAAAGGAGCCTGATTTATATCCCCCAGATCGTCATGACAAATGGGCAGCTGTAAAGGGAGAAGTAAGATGAGTGGGGGATGCAGATGTATTGTGTGCTTTCCCGGTGGTGTACGTCCCAGATCAAAACATGGGGTGGGAAGGTCTCTCATATGCTCTTGTCAAAGATATCAGGTGAACGGTGACATACAACTCATTTTATGTAGTCTGTCTGTAATACTGATGTACTAGAAGTTGGCAAATATAAGTATGTCCATGTTTCTATCAACCCTTGCAGACCTTTACAGAAACTGCTAGCCACTTCTGATGTAGGCTGGCTACCTGCATCGGAATGAGTGTGCATTTTGGTCAGTGTGAAAGCCCAAGCCTCGTGTAATGTGGGGGGAGACAGAGCCTCTGCAGGGACACCCGCTGAGATTGAGCTTGCTACCTTGCACTGCGATGGTGCTGCTCAGAGCTGGTTTCTTGATTGTATTCACAGGGTCGATGCACCACGTTCTGTACGTGGGACTGTATAGTGGGAGTAATGCTTGTCTGGATTTTGTGTTTTAAATAATGTAGCTGTGTGGAGTGTGTTTATGGGATCCCGTGTGTGTGTGTGTGTTGAGGGCAGATGGTGGTCTGTGTATTTATTTGTTGTTGGGTTCATGTAAAAGTTTTTAACGGGTAGCCGATTAACATTTCAGGCAAGAAAGGGTTAATGCAAAAGTGCTGCTGCTGGCAGGTATTTATGGCTGCTGCTAGGCAGGATGGCAGCTGTAGCTGCTGCTGAGCAGGCAGGCATTTATGGCTGCTGCTGAGCAGGCTGGCGTTTGTAGCCTCTCAAACCGGGGTGAGCGACATAAGAAGTTATTTGTTAGAGTAAAAACACCTCTTGACAAATCCAAGATTTGAAATATGAACAGCTAACTGAAAAAGCAAGAGGGGTAGTGTACCCCCGAGCTTTACCAACCTCCACCCAAACAGCATCAGGGTGGCAGAGCAAACTTCTTGACTGTTAACACCGTGCAGTTTGCTTCTGCAGCTGCTTCACACTCGTGTTTCACCAGAATGCCTTTGCTTTAAGGAAACACTTTAACCTGATTTACTTCTCAAGAACTGACAACCTGGGGGAGGGGGTATATTTGTGTCCTTCTACCTACAGGTCCATGGCAGCTGCCTGCAAAGTTTCTCAAGCCTTGCCATGAGGTGGACAGATGAGTGGAAAAAGCCCAATGCCTCAGCTACAGGTGCTGACCACGAATATCTTGAGCAGAATGAGATAGAGGAAGAGAGAAATAAATGATTGCAGAACATCACTTGGGAACAACTAAAAAGTAACAGCTTGAATATGTGTGCATGTAAAGTAGCTATTATTAGAGGCTGTGATTTTGTGTATCTGTACTAACTAACTACAAAGTAAGATCTTGGCAAAACAACGGATTTTAGTAAAAATTTTTGAACAGTGTGTTAATAACCAATCATAAATAGAGTAACAAACTGTTAGCCAATAAGTTTGCACTATGCCATGCTTGATCAATAAGTTTGCATTATGCCATCCTTGACCAATGAGATTGTACCACGCTATGCAAAAGGATATATAAACTGGAGCTCTTTGTAATAAAGGAGGTCACTTGCTGCTTAAACTCCCTACCTCTCATGTGGCAGTTTTCTGGCCATCCCAACTACCCTGCCACACAAATAGACAGTTCTAAAGAACTTTCATTAGATTTTATTTTTCTCTCCATATCTGGAGTTCAGCTTTCTCAGAGCTGGTCTCTTAACCATAAGAAAAAGTAGTCTGTTTTTGCAACGCATTTGCACAAAGTGCAATGGCATGCTAGCCTCCAGGCTAAACTGGGTCTTATTTGCATAAGTACAGAAGCAGGAAGTGCAAGGAAACAGATGGGTGAAAATTAATTAATAACTTATAAGGCTGGGGGAAAGAAAAAGTAACTTGGTATTTCCAAACCCCACTTCCCAAACAACTTTGTCTTATTTACATTATCACCTAATGCTAGCAGACAAAATGTACTAAATGCATAAGGAGCTACAAACTTTACATTAAGTATTTCTTGAAAAATAAGCACAGAGATACCCACAGATATCTACTCCAGTTCAGCTCTTCCAGACACTAGCAGTAGGCAGAAGTAATTTCTTACATGGTAGAAACCTGTTACTAGAAAACTGTGTTCAGAGAATCATAGAATCAGAGACTGGTTTGGGTAGGAAAGGACCTTAAGATCATCCAGTTCCAACGCCCTGCCATGGGCATGGACACCTAACACTAGACCATGTCGCCCAAGGCTCTGTCCAACATGACCTTGAACACTGACAGGATGAGACATTTACCACTTTGGGAAGCCTCTTCCAGTGCCTCACCACTCTCACAGTAAAGAACTTCCTTATATCCAACCTGAATGTTATTCAGCTTTGTTGTCAGGTAGAGATCCCAACCAAAACTCACCAAAAAATAGAACTGTAAAACTATTACTGAAAATCAGGTTTGATTCCTGATTACATATCACAAATGTAGCTATAAGTAGTAAAGGTTAGGATGTCAATCTCAAGTCTTATTGCCCATGATTTCTGAAATGAAACCACATTACATACTATCTCTATGGCAAATAGTTACTATTACCACGAAGCTCTTTCTCACTGCCAGATTAAGCATAGCACAGGAGCTAGGATGCTGAATGCATTCCATATGTTATTAAACAACACAGCTGCTTCAAGATCAGGTACAACAAACATTACATCCACTTTAGTTCTGGAAACTGGAGTATCCTCCTCTCAGCATGTTATTGAACGTAGCACTAGAAATGCAGATGCATTTTCTTTACTAAGTGCTGAAGTACTAACTGTGCATATATAACATCATCTGTGCTAGCTTATGCAGTAGACATTGGCACACTGATGTTTTGCTAATGTTACTGCATTCTGGTACTATTTTTTGATACGCCTTCATTAAATACTCATTTATCACACCTCAGTACGAAAAGGGCAGCTTTTGCATTTGAAAATTATGTATACAGCAGTATAATAAGCCAGATGAAAGACCAGCCTTGAAATAAGAATATATTTTTCACTATTTTCAGGCTTCATTTCCTTTTTAGGTAGGAAGAATAGGACCTGAAACTGCACAACTGGATAAAAAGAGTTATGTCAGTGACATGCAATAGGATGCTATTTTATTCACACCTGGTAGTAACTCAAAGGATCTGTTCACATAAAGATGAGTGAAGTCAAAATGTCTATTTTTCTGTGAATTTATTCACAGGCTGAATAGCAATAACTCTGAAAAATGGAAACAAACAGATTAGCAGCTGTAGAAACATTTGCAGATGATTTTTTAATTATAGTTTCTCAAATACTAACAAAAAAGCCTTCTGTTAGTATACATTCTGTAGCATCTTTCTTGTAGAGAAATCCTAAAGTATTTCATATGAATCAGACAATAAACAGAAGAGAAGCAGCCACAACTGGGACAAAATACACAAGATCATTCTGAGGCCACACCACTTCCACTGAGCAGACATTCAATTGCTCTTCAGTCTGCAGAGGGAGAAGTGGTTCTGCAAGGACAGCTCAGTTTGGGGAAAGTCTCCTCCTGTAGGTCCTTTCCATTGTAAGCTTCCATTCTTCTGCATTATTGCCCCTTCTGTGTGTGCTCGTGGGGGAGGTTTTGGCTGTCATGGAAGATTATGTCTTAGATACATTTGTTAGACAAACACAGGTAAAGCCAGCAAATAGGATCATCTGTTTCTAACGGGCTTCTGAAGGCAAACTTATTAACAGCTAGAAAATATTAGAAAGTCCTCAGCTTAAAGCTGCAACAAGAAAACAAATAGTTATTTTTCTATCAAATTACCCAAGAGATGCTGAGACTGCAGATTCCAGTATTGGCATAACTTTGGGGTGGCTTTTAGGACAGATTGAACTATTAGCTTTCTCATTACAGAAGCAATCTAAAGAACCACTGTTATCTAGAAAGAGAAGGAAATTTTGAGCCTTTAAGCATTCCGCTTGCTTCCAGGCTAGATATGAATACATACTTGAAGGTAAAATAATTAATGTTGTACACACAGCCGGAAGGTACCCTCAAGGAATAAAAGGTTCTATATGAAAGTAAGGAATTATTTTGCTTGTCTGAAATGAGAAAGATATTGACTGGTCCCATTCAGAAAATGAGATGCAAACAATTGAGAGAGGCTTTGGATCATGTGAGTTCTAACGCTTCTGCTATTACATCCTTTTATGATTGAAGCACTACTGTTTGATGAAGCATTTTCTTCTAAATGACACTACAGAAGACATTAACGAAAGAGGAGATGTAGAGTGAAATTAACATTTTTAACTTTCAAAAGTTATCCTGATTAATATTGATTAGGACACAGCAAGTACAATGGCTAACACTAACGAATCTAGAATATTACCACCACCACAAAAATACGCCTCCACAATATTTAGTGGTGGCTTATTTGATTGACTGTGAGGCAAAGAGACATTGGGAAATTATTAATTTGCATTAGGGCAAATTTTAGTTACTCCTTCATTCCAAAATGGCTGTCTCAGCATGCTGAGCCTGGCTGGGAGGGTTGGTCCTGAGCAAGCTCGTATTTGTCTAAAACTGTTAAAATGAAAATGTTTTTAGAGCCTCTCTTCACCAAAAACCAACCACCCCAAAGTAACAACTATTAAGTTGAAATATAAACAGGATTGTTTTAAAATTCAAAATTGAAATAAATAGCTAAAATATGTTTCAGAGAACTTATTCTGAATTTCCTTTGGATTTACAGGTTAGAAAAAAAAAACACAGCAGGAAATTTCGGGATTTCTTCAAATTTAAAATAAGGGACTATACAAAAAATTTTGAAAATAGTTATATAATGCAAGAAAAGCTTTCTTTAAATCTTGCATTCCTTGCATTCCTTTGAGCACCTGATTAAATACACAGATTTTTAATTAAAATAACTCTTATTCTCTTAATGGCCACCTATTCGTTTAATGCGTTAAATAGAATTTTATCTCCTTTTTTATCAACACTTATTTTATATGGATACCATTTTGCACCTCATCCAAAATACCTCTAAAGACCAAAACCACATGTGAATTTGTTATAGTTGACTGAAGTTAATGTCTTCATGTTCTAAACCCAACCCAAACTTAAACTCTCACTTAAAACCCAAAAATTGAAATATTCACCAGTAATTAATCACTGAAATCAGCATTTAGTTACCCAACTACTGTAGCAACTAATCACTTTTAATAGTGGATGCTACAAAAATACATGCACATAGGAAATCCTAATGCCTGCAGCATAACATTAGTAATTGAAGACCACAGCAAAACTAAATGGGAGTACACTCACACACATGCATTTGCATATATAATTCTGGCAATTCTATGCATACACATATACATGCTGTGTTTTAAACACATTGGATAGATCTGTTGCCATCACTACAAAACTTTTATATCCCAGGAAAATTCAAATAATCTGACATTCAAACTTGGAGTTTTTATTGAGTCAACCAATCACTATGTTCATATACAAATATCCACTTAATCTTTCTTATATTTCTGAATATTCTCTCATACTTTGAAGACAAAAACTGAAGAGGGAATATATTATTTTACTGCTACTAAATTTTGCGGAGGATCCAAGGAGGGCTCAAACTAAAACTAAGAAATTATTTTATCTGTAAAAATTTCCAGACCAGTTCTATATAACAAATATCAGCCTTATGAAATTGGGAAATGCAATCAATATATTTGATTTGTTGTATGATTGTAATCTTTATTTATATGTTGTTTTCTGAACACTAGCTTGCACTTGGTGTATATCTCCAGTGTCACTCCGTGCTGCCATGTACTGACCCATAATGATCTGCGCACTTCAGTACCTACTGCTCTTGATGCCATTTACAAACCTACAGTAACTCCTTTTTCTCAATAAATGGAGTACAGACAAATGCTTTCCATATTTTAAGTCATAAGTGAAAGTAATAAATTGCTGATAAAATCCAAAAACACTGCAGCCAAAATGATTGTTGTCTTCTCAGACTGCAGCCCTCCGGTTCCACTGCATCTACTCAGCTTGACAACTTGCCTTTTTTGCTTAAGTAACCCACATATTTGATTTTGGTTGGAAGATTTTGGTAAGATTCAGGTCCTTTACACACCTACCGATCCCCTTCCTGATTACAAGATGTCATGGGCTCAGCAGTAGAAGTCATTTTTCTCCTTCTTGGTAGCTGGTGCAGCTCTGTGGTTTTGACTTTTGGCCTGGGAACAGCGCTGATAACACCAATGTTTTCGGTTGCTATTTAGAACGTTTTGGTCTGCCAAGGACTTTCTGAGCCTCATGCTCTGCCAGGGAGGAGGGGAAGCCAGGGGGAAGCAGAGACAGGACATCTGACCCAAACTGACTGAAGAGGTATTCCATACCACAGCACGTCATGCCCAGGATGCAAAAACAGAGGGCAGAGACCCGGAAGAGGTGGGTTCGCTGCTGAGTCAGGCTTGGTATCGGGTGGTGAGCGGTTGTATTCTCTTTCCTTGTATTTCCCTTGTCATTATTATTATTGGTGGTAGCAGTAGTGGTCTGTGTTATGCCTTCGTTACTGAATTGTTCTTATCTCAACTCGTGGGAGTTGCATTTTTTCTATTCTCTTCCCCATCCCCCCAGGAGCTGGGGGGAAGAGAGAGAGGGGAGTGAGTGAGCAAACTGCGTGGCTGAGAGGCTTAAACCACGACACAAGATTACCAGTTTTAAAACTAACCTCTCATTTGAAGCTTGCCTGAGCATCCTACTAGAATGTTAGGTCCATGGCTTTCTAATGATGCAACTCTATCAAAAGCTAATACATCTTCCAGCTTGCGTACAGCACAAGGATCTGATACACAGCTTTTAACCCAGGCTTTTCTCACTCCTTACATGATCCTACACTCACCTGAGGGTGGTGATGCGCTGGCACAAGTTGCCCAGAGAAGCTGGGGCTGCCTCATCCCTGCCAGCGTTCAAGGCCAGGTTAGATGAAGCTTGGAGCAACCTGATCTAGAGTGAGGTGTTCCTGCGCATGGCAGGGGGTTGGAAGTGGATGAGCTTTATGGTCCCTTCCAACACAAACCACTCTGTGATTCTATCAGAGCCTCTTGGAGACATTCCTAAATCATATGAACTGCTGCCTCTCAGATTACAGAATCATGACAAATTACAGGCTGATGTGGACCCAGACAGTCTACATTGTAAATACAACATGAAAACAACAATAATCTGCTGTTATTACTAGCACTTCTGAGTTTCTAGGAATGGGCTTTAACAAGACCTTCATAATTTCCTACCTGCCCACTAAGCAGGAAGAATTCTTTGGGGACAAGGAAACTTCTGATACATGAATAAGGCTGAAAACTTCGAACACCTTTACTGTGCAATTATAGAAACACAAAAGTCTGCGTGCAAGCAGCTGTTACTATTTGCATATGCAAATTCTAAATAAGGGCCTCACAAGCACAATTACTACTTATTTTTCTACTGGGATGAGTTGATCCTGGGAACATATGTGAAAAGACACAGATATTCTGAAAGTGCATAGCTTCTACGAAGCTTTACAGTTTTTCACTTGTCTTTGTTTCTGGTGCTTGAAAGTAGATTTATTGCGTATCAAAGTTCTTCCTTTCAAGCTGGGCTCACACAATTGCCATTTTAGTTTGCATAACCCAAATGAAGAGTATGTAAGTATTCTATGATTCTATAGAATCATATATTTGTGTATTTAAAGTATGTAGTGTCTGCATCCGATTGTCTTTCTCCCAGTGAAGAATTAATATCGTTGATACTTCCTTCAACAATCTGTAAAACTGTACATACTGAGAAAATAATCTAACACTGGAAAAGAAGGGTATTTTTGACAAAACTCTTTCTCAGTGACTTCTGTGAAACTTTGCTAAGATGCCAGCCCCATCACACACAGCAGTAGACAAAATTCCACAGCTATAATGTGCCACAGAAAGAGAACAGAAGACATCAAAGATGACTGTAACATCATACAAATCCTATATAAGAATGAAAGCAAGAAACACCTTAAATGCAACTTCCAGATCACAATAGAAAATGGAACTTTACCTCCATCCCAACAGAGGGTATGAAGAGAAGAAAAAGAAACCCACCACCATTTAAAAAAGGACTGAACAAAAAAAGACAACCATACTAACTTGAACTGAGGAGATTACAATTCCTTCTGATCTTAACAATGAAGAGAAATTTAAACTTAAAAATATAAGTAGGATACACCATTGAATCACTTAGGAGAATGTAATTCCAGTGCAACTTGCTATTGCATGTTTTCCCATGGGTTTTATTTCTAGTCATTAAAAAACTGAATTCTGCAACTGCAGAAGAGAAAGAAAAATAGGGAAAACCTCTCTGACTTCAGCAAATGACCAGGAAATCTTTAAAGTTTAAGATAAACACAAACAAAAGTGCAAATTAGAGGCTGCCAAGATGTCGTGGTTTAAGCCTCCAAGCCACACAGTTTTACTCACTCACTCACCCCCCTCCTTCTTCTTCCCCCAGTCCCGGGGGGATGGGGAGGAGAATCGAAAGAATGCAACTTGCACAGGTTGAGATAAGAACAGTTTAGTAACTAAGG
>JARCZZ010004518.1:0-39061 GCA_030323915.1 Brotogeris chrysoptera
CCATATGAAGATAGGATGAGAAAGTTGGGGCTGTTGAGCCTGGAGAAGAGAAGGCTGCGTGGAGACCTCATAGCAGCTTTGCAGTATCTGAAGGGGACCTGTAGGGATGCTGGGGAGGGACTCTTGATTAGGGACTGTAGTGATAGGACAAGGGGTAACAGGTTCACACTTAAAACAGGGGAAGTTTAGATTGGCTATGAGGAAGAAGTTCTTTCCTGTGCGGGTGCTGAGGCACTGGAATGGGTTACCCAGGGAAGTTGTGAATGCTCCATCGCTGATGGTGTTCAAGGCCAGGTTGGACAGAGCCTTGGATGGCATGGTTTAGTGTGAGGTGTTCCTGCACATGGCAGGTAGGTTGGAGCAGAATGATCTTAAGGTCCTTTCCAACCCAAACTATTCTATCATTCTAATAGAGATTGAGTTAACCATCTTATCCCTTGTCAAAATATACTATGCTTTGGGAAAAAAATGAATGTGGGTGAATGATGCTTTCTCAGATATGAATAACAAACAGTGTTTTCAACAGTGTATTAGAGTCAGGAGTATTGAGATGGGGCAGAGCTTATGGTCACAGAGTCATTTTGATCATGGAACTATATTGCAAAAAACTTTTGAAATTTTCATGGTGATCTTTTGGGTTATTTCTCTCTTGTTCCCCTAGAAAAAAAAAATCTCTTGCAGCAGTGGATCAGTATGTGAAATACTTGTTTTGGTATTGTCTCAGAGAAGAGCACTTGTTGTATTGGCATCATATATATTTCAGCTGAACGGTTTGTCTAAGCAGCTTTCTGGAAGCATCAAGTTTTAGTAGTAGTATGTTTTGGGGATCATAACTAAAATCTTAAGGTAACTATGCTATGTAGATGTTTTTTTCTTTGTTCCTAAATGTGCATGTTAAAGGAGACTTAAAGGCATCTTGGATTAATGGATTAAAGGCTTCTTGAGCTTGGATTGTGGTGAATTGTTGTGAGTTGTAGGGAATATTGCATTGTAGCTGTCTTTCTGGCCTGCATGAGCTGCAAAAATTGTAGATGAACCTGAGGAAAAACTATGTTAGGGATCCTGTTTTTATTTTGGAAAGTAATATTCTAGTTTGGAGAGAAGCTGCGAGAGAAGCGCTGTAAGTGGCAGCTCAGTGAAATCGTCTTCCACATGTTCCACTTATGCTCTGGTTTCATTATTTTGCTGTATATACTTAGTGGTTAAAGCAGCAGGTATGTACTAACTGTCCATTTCTGAAAATGACTGTTAACACAGTGAATGGTCATTAAGTTGTACTTGCTTCATTTGATTCTGGGTGGCAAGAGATGGTCTGAATCTCTTTCTTGATGTTCAGAGCAGTTTTCCTTTCCCTGCTCAGAATGGGGAAAAACCAAATGTTTATTTTTCCCTTACAGTTTAGGTCGTGGAGGTTGGGCCTTTGATATTCCGGGTTTTCTCTTCAGATGCAGTAGCAAGGCACTATTTCAGAGGTACTGAGGGAAATGTGTTGTCATCCTAAAGGAGGAAACTATTCCTAGAAAGCTGATGAGGCAAACTGGTAGAAGGTAGTTGAGCACACACCATATAGAGAGAAGCTAGTCAATAGAGAGAGAAAATGGAGAAAGTACCACTAAAAAAAGTAAACAAATAAATGGGTTTGTTGATATGTAGCACCCATGTTGTCAAATGCTGCATGTTTTTTTTCCGAGAGATTTTATATCCCTGACTAGATGAGTGCAAAAGAATGCAGAATAAAATTTAAACATTGACAGTGTTCTCCTCAGTAACTTCTAATAGCCAAATAGAATGGTTCCAGTAGGGTAGGGTTGTTGAAAATGAGAGGACTTTTTTACAGCTTGTGTTGGATCTACCTCAGCCAGGAAAGCTCATATTTGGTTTTTTATGGGATTGTTATTTGAAACTCTATCTGCTGACAGAAGAAATATCCAGGAGGTGATGTAATTATGTAAATCTGTATACAGGCAAATGATTCACATGTGCATACTCAAAACACTAACATTTTCAGTTGATTTCTTGGTGAAATAGTTCAGGTTGCTGCTGTGGGATGCAGATATGCTGTGTAGTAAGGAATGCCTGTTAGACCTTTGTATTGGTGAATGTAGATAGCAGTGTTTGCTCTGAGAATGAATTTGTGTCTGTGCAAAGGATGTACTGAATTGTGTTCATTGTGCTTCTGTTCCTCTGAACCTATTCATGTTTCAAATAATAAAAAAGGCATTGTGAGAGCCGAACACTTTCATGCCAACGTAACAATATTTGAAGAAGATAATGAAAGCTGTTTGTTCTGCTTTACTGCTTTTACTTTGCCTGCAATTCAAGTATTCATTATGAAGCAAGATGGTGTCTGAAACATCCTCTGTAAAAGAGGTAAAAAAAAAAAAAAAGAGCCAGAATAGATCTGGGCTGAGGCACCATTGGCATTGATTTTTGACTAGCTGGAATATTCTTGGATCTGCTGTGTTCTTTGTGTGTTCATGGACTGTCTCCTACAGGCTACAGCTGTCTTTAGAAAAGAAACATACAGAAACCTTAATGTGAATATGGCTGTTTCTCTCTCTTGACATATTTATGTGGACTTACACTTTGTAGAAAAAATGAGATTTTAATCTTTCTTATTATAGTACTGTCATGTAAAATAATGACAACTCTTTGTAGACCCAGAATTGTTACTTAAACGGTGCTTTTTAATAATGATTGGTGAAACCTTCTGCAGAGCAGACCCATAAAAATTGTTTATATGGCAAAAAGAGCAGAAGTGACAGTGAAGTGCTAAGAGACTTTGCTAGTTAAGTTAGCCTTTGCTAACAATATAACTGTTTCTGGCATGTTCTTGGGGTTTTTTTAGGGGGAAGAGATGGTTGTGTGTGTGTATTTGGTTTTTTTGTTGGTGGTCATTCAGCTTTTTGTTTACCCCCCATAATAATAGGTCATATGGTAATGAAAGGTATTAATACGAAATTACAAGAGCATTTATATGAACAAGAAATAAATAGGAAACCCTTCTGTATCCTAACTTGAAAGTTGTCTTTAATTCTGATGTCTCTAATTCTGATGTAATTCTGAAAGATGTATATAAAGAGAGGTGGGTTAGTTTTTCTGGTGTTTTTAGTTTGTTTGTTGGTTGTTTTTGGTGTTTTTTCAGGCTTAAAAGGCTAGTTTCCTCATTAAATTTAATGCAGTATGAGAGCTTTCATATAAGAAGTACTTGTAGTCACTGGAACTTCGAATAAAATTGTGTTGAAGTTGATTCGGTTTTTTATACTTGAGTGGAAAGAGAGCATCTGACTAGCTGTAGGGATTATTTTGTGGGGAGGGGAAAAGAAAACCCAAACCAAACAAGATGAAACCCCAGGCCAAGCAACCTAACACACAACGATAACCTGCCTTTGGAGCACGTAGTACCTGAAGATGCTTTTGGAAGGAATAATGGTGATTGATCTTTTATGTTGTTTCTTTTTTTTTTTTTTTTTTTTTAAAGTCAGTTATTGGAAAGTAGGAATCTTTTTATGATGCTGACTTCTTATGACAGTGTCTGGCATGATTCAGTATGTCAGCCTTGGCTTGAGAAAGCACCTAGACATGCTTAGCATTTACTTGTCTCATATAATTGTGTAGTTGGATTGGAGCCGAACGGTTGGCCATGGTATAGTACTGACCTTTTGCATGGCACAAATATGAGTATTTTGTACTCACTTGTCTTTTATATATTGTTAAACTGACAATCTTCTAATGCTCATGTCTTTTGGTGATTTTATGGAAGATTATAGATAATATATGGAAAGCTGGAAAAATTTATGTCTCACTGAATGCAAATTAATATTTGTGTTATTAACACCTGTTATACTTCAATTTCTCATCTCCAGCTATCTTGGAAAGAAAAGATGTCGGTAATTGTAACTGAAATTTGATTCTTAAACCTCACATTGGGTGATGTTGATGTTCACATGTAAGTGGCTAAAGGCCACAAAATAGTCTGGCTTTATGGACTGAGTAGTGGATAATTAAGAAAAAAACCCAACCAGTCTGTTAATTACTTTGAGACAAACTGTAATAATGCTTTATTGAAATAAAACTGGAGACTAGGGGTGGATTTCTTTATTTGCTGCAAATGCTCCCTAAAATAGTCAAACTTGTAGTATTGAGATGAGACATTAGGCAGTGTAAAAGCATTGGAGATTGAAAGGAGGGGGCTTGATGTTACTGGAATATCTGCTGGACATTAACCAAAGGCCATATACAGTTATTCCCAGTGTGGTAATAAATTCCAATCCAGTGGTTTCTTTTCAATACTTAATAACTATTAGTTTCAGATTTCACAAAACAAAATAGCAATTTAAGTCTGTTGTTTAAGGCTTGCCACACGATAGCTATGGAAAAGCCTGAGGCAGCAGGTGGAAAAGGAAAGATAAACAAAAATTAAATTGTTACTGTAAATAAATGTGCACTTAAGTTCTTTAACTGAAATATGAAATAGTTCCTGTTTTGTGTTTTCTGTACAGTAGCACTGTATGAAAAATACTTAGTTTTGTTTAGAATTCTTACCTGGGGGAATTCTCCCTCTGTGGAAACATTTGAACCCACCTGGACACGTTCCTGTATAACCTATTCTAGGTGGCCCTGCCTTGGCAGGGGAGTTGGACTGGATGATCTGCAGAAGTCCCTTTCAGTCCTAATGATTCTGTGATTGGTATTTAATTAGTGTTCTTGAAATAGCAGGTTCGCTAACTGGTAGATCAGTTGCGCTGGTAGAAACTAGATAATTCTTCCAGTTTTAGAGTGCAGATGTGTTGACCTTTTGAGCCTATCACAAGTAGCTGTGCAGATGCCTGGTGTGCTTAATATGTATGTGTGTCCAGCCAATGTTTTTAACCTTGACTCTGTGTGAAATTGGGGTGCATTGCAGCTGTGCCCCAGCACTTGCGTTGCAGTGGTATAAATCACGTACTGAAGCCTGGATTGTGAGAGAACTGGATGTAGGAAAGGGCAGGAAGGACCAGAGATGTGAGGTGGAGCCACGTGTATTTATGTTATCATGGAGATGAAGTGGGTAGTAAAAGTTGTATGTGATACTGCATTACTGCTTGATCTAATCACACTGGAGACAGAAGGAACTATATGAGAATGGTTTGAAATTCCAGGACTCCTGCTTAAACAGGTCAGAAATAAATTTTCTCTGTAGCCCCACATTAACCAATTTATTAGTGGCAAAGTCTAGACTTAAAATTATATTTTACTTAAGATTTTTTTTCTACCTATTCTAATTACTGTGGAAAAAAAAGAAAAAGTAGGTGTAGTTTGGAATTTAATTTGCTAAAACATTCACTTGAACAATAAGATTTGAAAATGTAGTTATGATGTACAAGAATAAATGTTAGACTAAACCTTAAGTTTTAGCTGCGTGATGCTGTTACTTATCTGCTACTGGAAAATACTAGAAACAATAGATTTAATGACGCTATCAACTACGTCTTAAGAAAAGGAAGTTTTCTCAAATGCTTGTGAAATAAGGCGGAGAAACAAAATGTACAGTCCCGAAGCTTAGTGTGCAATAGGGGTGAGAGATGGCAAGGTAAATTAAAATTACTTTTGGAATAAGCAATAACGTGTTGCTGATTACTTCTTTTCTGTTTGTTTTCTCCAGTATTTAACTTGTAATAGGGATGAAGTACTGTAGAACACCCTTTCCTCCCATTCTGTTTTCTTCCAAAATTTTTTGATGGTTTCAGCCATTGTTCGTTCTCAGACTTGTATAAACTGAGGGCTTAACCTTCCTTAAGCACACACTTGTTCACAGGGGTTAGATCATATGTCTGTTTTCTTTTCCACATTAGTCTCTAAGTCACAATACTTTTGGCATACCAGTAGGACTAGATTGGTTTTTTTTAAGAGCTTTTTGTTGTTTGTGCTAATTGACAATAATGAGTTCATCAGCACCATTTGATTGACAACAGTAATATAGATTATTTTGTGGTGACAGATGAAATTCTGTCACACTTCCCCCCCCAGTCTCATTTAAAGGAAATACCGTGTGGTGGTTTGAAAAAAGATGAGCAGTGTTTAACTTCCTGAGAAAATCTGGGTTACTTTTGTTCGTGCTTATTAAGCTAATTGCTACTTTTCAGATTTGGTTCAAGTCTACTTGTATGGTGGCTTTAATAAACTGAATTACAGAATTATAGAATCATGGAATGGTTTGGATTGGGAAAGACTTTTAAGACCATCCAGTTCCAACCCTCCTGCCATGGGCAGGGATGCCTCACCCTAGACAGTGTCACCCAAGGCTCTGTCCAACCTGGCCTTGAACACTGCCAGGGATGGAGCATTTACCAGTTCTTTGGTAAATGCCCTAATCTGATAAATATTCTAATCTTTCTTAAAATGACTTCAGAGGTTCTTAACTCATGTGATGTTTTGAGCCATGCTGTGTGTGTTTGGGTTTTTGTTTTGCTGTTTTGTGGTTGTTTTGGTTGTTTTGTTATTTGTTTGGGTTTATATATATACATAATTAGATATTATCTTCTTCTGTCTTCATCTCTTCCTGTCAGTAAATCAGACAAAGTGTGAGTTTTGAGCTTGTTTTGGTCTGATAGAATTATTTAATCTTTTAATCCTAAATCATGAAGCACTGGGAAGAAATATAGTCAGTGTTAGTTTTTTCCAGAGAACAAACATGTTATTATTTTTCTGTAGAAGCTATTTATTTGTAGGACTATTGAGAATTAGCTTTCTTGAATGACTGCAGAGAGGTGCTTGTGTAGACTTTGGGGCTTCAGAGGATGTGGAGAAGTTAGAGGTTTTAATCACACTACTAGCTGTCTACAGTAATGAATTAACTTGCATGTCTCATACCCTGAAAACAAGGTTTATGTTTCAAGAACTACTCAGCTGTGGAGCAGATAATGAACTGAGCAGTTGTAAAATAAGTAACTAAAAATCCCCCTTTTGTTCTGCTAAACCTGCGGTTTACCTGTAGTCAGGCCAAGGATATGTGAACAGAAAAAATGTCCTTGGTTTAAAGAGCTGTACCTGCAGAAAGGAACAAGTAGTCAATTTATTGCTTCTGGATGAATGGATTCTGAGGTTTTGCTTATCCTAGTAATAATAGGGGACCTTCCCCCCCCAGCACCACTCCCATCCCCCCTTCATTCTGGTTCATAAAGGAAAGACTTACCACTGGCAACCTTACCAGCATTTCAGGTACCTAGAGTTGAGTTAGTTAGAGCAGCTGGAGCTGATAAGCTACTCTGGAAGTATGCCAGCAAAAGATTCCTCCCCCAGTCTGATGTACCAGTGCTTTCTCTGTGCTAGATAAAGGCCTTCCCCCACAGATTGATCAGCTTCATCTGTAGGGAGAAGCAGACAAGTCCATTATTTATTCCCATTTCATTTGCCAGGGAAAGCAAGTACAATAGTCAGGAAAAAATCTATTTAAAATTTTATTTTTAATAAATTCATCCATCATATTATTTTAAGAGGTTATTTACTTAATGCTCCATTTATTTTGAACTGACCTCTTTAATGTGAGCTTCTTTTAAAACATTCATCAAAATACACCTAGCGCTATTAAGTGGATTTCATTCTTGCCTTACCATACACTTAGAAACATTCTTGTGCTCATAAGCCTGTGTTTGACATCAGTGAACATTTCTGATCGTGCTACCAACACTGATAGGGATATGAAGAGAGAATTTGGCATTAGTAGATAAGTCTTTTTAGAGGAAAGTAGGCAATCTTTTTCTGAAATGCCTATTATTCATCAAGGGGAAGCATTACACAGAAATGTGGTTAGTTGCTTTGTTTTATTGTTTTAAATATGGAAGAAATAAACTGAAGTGCACTTTCTTGAAGGTTTTGTAGATGTCTTATGATATTTCCCTTAGCAAGACTTGTTCATTTACTACTGCATTTTGTTACAGTCAGTTTTCCTGGTATGCCTTTGCACTTGGTGGATGGAAACATGAAATGCACTACATTATAACTTGCCGTAGCTAAATGACTGAAATGTTCACCAGTGAAGCAAGGTTTATATGTATTTCTATCAAGAGGGATAAAGGTGGCTATAGTTGTTGTAATATGGTAATGTTGACCTTTTTCTGCCCACTGTATCAAACTTCTTTTCATGATCAAAATCAAAGCAAGCTTTGAAGCATCAGAGTTTGCTGCTTACTTACGTTGAGATCTGTCAGCCTGCTGCCGGTACTGCAGTCTGGGCAGAGGAGGTTGCAGAACTATGCAATTTATGTATCTATCTATAATATATATTTATATACATATGCATACCATTCAGTAGGGAAAATAACTTTTTCTCATGTAATTTTTTTCCTCTAACAGATAGATTTGATTTATTCTGTCATAATTAAGCTTATCTTTTGGTGGACTGCGTTAAGCTCTCTAACTTGACAGATGGATGTGTGCAAACAATAGCCAGAGACTGTAGTAAGAAAGTTGGGGTGGAGAAATTAACCCCTTGTATTTCATCTTGGTTTACTTACTGTAGTGCTTTCAATAGTTTTTGAACAAGACTGAAACATAAAACTGGTTTGGCCAGCAAAATTGCCAACTGAGATTATCTGCTTCTTGCTAATTTAAGAGTTGGTCAACTCATCCCCGTGAAACACAGTGCATTTTTGTCCTTTCTCCTACAAAAGATACTTGGAGATCTCTGAGAGCAACAGTTGCTAGCCTTCAAAATAGAGCGAATGCTGAATATTGTATATAAAAATAGCTGTACAGGGCTCCTGGAAACAAGGTTGATGACTGGCAATAATGTTCCCATTTTCCATCTCATCAATGAGGAGAGTTTGTGATGAAGCTACCAAGAAATTGCAGCTTGAACAGAAGTAGACGTAGATGCCTCAAGATGGTGTCATGCAGCAATTTTGATTGACTTCTCATCGCTGAGTTTTAGGAAGATGTTCCTTTAATACATGGGAAACCAGACTATGCCAGCACTAAAACAGCTGCCAAGGTGTGGTAGTTTTTTTTTCTTCTAACTAGAGGTTGCATAGATTTTATAATTTGCATTAATTCTGCATCCTTCTTTGAAAAGTTGCCTTTATGTAGCAGTTTCCACACTTCACCATGCAACCTATAGTCAGAAATTATTCAAGGCCCGCTCCTTTGGCAGTGAGAGCTGTTCTAGAATTCAGACCTTCAACCTCATCAACCTCACAATGCTCACATTTGCTGAAGTGGCGTTAGGTAGTGTTATGGTTCCATGTTAGTCTGGTAAGTTTCCGTAGAAAGTTACTCTGCTGTCTGCTGAGAGTGACATGCATGTAATATGTGTGTTGTTTTTCTGATATTTAGTAAGTGGCTTACAATAACACCTAGAGTTTATGTACTGTAGCTGGATAGGTTGGGAACTTGAACATAGCGCTCTCTGGTATTCGGTGAGTATTTTCTGGAGATTGAATACAACTGAAAATTGTTTTTCTTGCTACTGTCCTTCATGAAGGAATATTCAGAACATGTTTCTGCTTCTTTTTGTTTCAATGGATGGTACATCCTGTACTGCCTTCTGTGTTCAGCAAAACAGGTGATGGAGAATGGCTCAGCTCATCCTGCCTACACAGCCATTCATTTTAATTAAAATTCAGCCCGCTCTGCTTTCTGTATGATTTGTGTAAATGACTGACTTTAATTTGACCTCCTGGAGTGTGAAGGGATTTCAGACTTCAGTTAAATGTTGTAAGTTGCTGTCTTCCCTGGAGTGCATGGGGAGTGGGAAGTGATGAACCATTTCTACTAGAGAAACACCTGTTTGTGCTCAGACGTAGAGCTGGGAGTGACGGGTCTCAGCAGCTTCTCTGTTAGGCAGAAAATGAAAATAATGGCAGATTTATAATAGTTATAAGGAGCTGTCTGGCATGAAGGCAGCCATTTATTATACCTGTTATAAGACTGAACTTTGATTATAATATTAGCAAAATAATCTATTTAAATCCTCTGGATGTGTTCTCTGCAGACTCAAAGCACATAATTTAATACTTTTTCTGCCACTGCTTCCAGTGTGCAGCCCTTTTGAAGGCATTTTACAGGCTGATCCTATGTAGGTGGTAGTGACATTGAGGATAGGAGAAAAGGGCTGAAGTGCAGTTACCAGCTCTGCAAAGGCTGAGGGAGGAACTTCAGTTTAACTAAGACCCTGTGGAAACTAGTGAATGCCAAGAGAGGAATGCCTTAAGTGATTGTCAAAGGTAGGATAAGTAAGATGACTTTAGTTTTTTTAAGGATTTTACAGAGGTAATTCAGGGATCCAGGTCAGCTGAATGTTTTCTAGTAAAGGAGGTCAGAAGGTGGTGTAGCTCCAGAATGGGAAGCCTGAGTGACAAATTGACATGCTCAGGAAGAGTGTGGAACTGTAGAAAAGACTGTCAACTGAAGGTTGTTGAAAGGAGGAGGACACTAAGATAAAAACATCATTCCTTTCTGGTAGAATACTTTATAGCTCATAAAGCTCAGAAAATGAGAGTTAAAGGGTGCATCCGTATGTGAAAAGACAGTGTCTTCTGTCTGTTAATGGTTTTGTTTGCATGTTGAGTTGGACCTGCCTTTGTCAGAAGGAAAACTAAAATTGCAAGCTGATTTCCATTTTAAAGGGAGGGATAGAGGGCATAGAAACAAAGTGAAACTCTTGGGAACTTGATGAAGGCAAAGAATTGAAAAGCTGATCTATAAAGAGTAAGAAGTTGTGACCTTAGTCACCTAGAAACTAATCTGGTAGAAAAATACCAAGTCTGGAAAGATTACTTTCTGAAGAGGTACTAAAAAAGCTTTTTAGTTTTCCAGTAGCTATAGAGATTGTAATTTTTTAATGTATTTTTTAGTTCTTTTTTTTTAGGAAAAAATATTATTTTCTATCCAAGTTTGATGAATGGGGGATTTTGAAAGGGAGAAATTTTTCTGTGGCTGTCTGTGAGCAAGCAGACCTCACTGTCTTTAATCAGAGAACAGCAGGACTCAGTGGTTGCTGTCAACAGATGTGGCAAATAATTCTAATTAAGGTGAAAAGTCTAGGAAAGAGGCATGTGCTGCAGTTCAGATTTCCTGTATGGAGTCAGCTACAGAGAGTTATTATATTCAGCAGTGAAACATGCTAGAGTTTATCTATCTATGTGATGTTTTGCAACATCTTATACTGGAAGGAAACACAGAATTCCAGAGGCACCAATGAAAAGATGTGCAAATACCATAGAAATTGTAGAGGTCTAAGACACCATGTAGGTGTTTGGGAATTTCAATATTAAGAAAACTGATCTGTAGGCAAAGAACATAGGTGCAAACACTCACAACTGTGTAACGCAGCCATCTACAAATGCTTGATGTGGACAGAGGCAGAAGTGTGGTAGCCCTTGCTAAGGTGACAGCAGTGAACCACCAGCTGAATGGATATAATGGCAGATAAGAGAGAACATGATAAGGAATGTTTCCCAGTAGGAATAGTTGTTCATGTTGATCAGGCCTCCTAATTTAAAAGGCAGATATGTCCTTCAATTATTTCTTTATAATGAGAAAGATCAAAACATACAGGATTTGAAAGTGTTTTCCCCCACACCTTTTACGGCACTTGTTTACAAGAAATTTGCTGTGAGACATGCTAAATCTGAACCAGCGTGAGAAAACAGATTCCACAGGTAAAATGCGTGGTGTTAGAGAAAAAAACTTTTGGGACTCCTCAGAGAAATAATGACTTGTCCTTAGTGAAATTCATCATATAACATCAGTCTTCTGCCATCCTTGAATTCTAACATTATCACCAAATCCTGTAAATGGGTATTAGCATGAATTGTGAGAGAGTAACAGAGATTGAGATAGCTCTGTAACCTGTTGCTCACAATAAATTAAACTTGTGCTTCATCTGTGATGAGGTTGGATATATATTGCTTTAGAGAACTGCAGTGATGAAAGGAGGTTTTGGGTTTCTTTGTATATGAAACAGTGGCTGCTTGTTACCATCAAGGAAATGGGGAAAGCTTTTGAGAGTAACTCGTTCAAACAGATTGCATTTGTTTGCCCATGTCTGCTACAGCCATATGCTGGACAGCAGTTTAATTGTGTAGTAATCTCTGGTTTTTCAGTTAGATTTGTTAGGTTTATACTTTTGAATTCAAATAATTTCCTTAAAGCTTACCAGATGCTTAGAAAAAGCTATTTGGGAAATAGTTGTTCTTATTGCTGTATGGACTGTCCAGACATGTTTGGGAACAGGTACCATGTACCTGTGTGAAGCATTAAATACAGCACCTGTGCTACCAGTAGCAATGTGTAAGTGGCCAAAAGATAGAGTATGGTGACAAACATGAAGTCACCTGAAGTTTCTAATTTGTTTAAAAGTTACAGAATATTCATATCTGACTTCTGTTAGATTGTGGATGATGGTGAATTGAAAAGGAACGTGTGGTAGTTGTACAACCAACAGTGCCCATGGTACAGTTGGCAGTATTTGTTTAGTGTTCTCTTTGATGCATGTACATGGAGTATATTTTGATGGAGTGTTATAAAGATGTATTTGGAATCTGAAAGTATATTTCGACTATAGTTTGAGTCCTTAATTTCAAAGTAGTCAGAAATAGATGCAGCGTATTTTTCTGCATCCCTCTTATATTTATTATTTTGTTTAATCAGGTAGAACTTTTCTTATACTAGGGATATGTAATGGGATGGTTTGCTTTGTTTTGACTTTCTCATCTGTTACTCATCCTTGAGACTGCTTCAGACTCAGTAAGACTTCAGTAATGTTTGTAACAGTATAGAGAAACATCACTTCTGTGAAAGTTTTTATTTTTCTCTGGTTTGTCCTTTGCACCTGGAATGTGATTGACCACTTCTAGTCCGCAGAATTTGCCTTGGTCAGGGTTCTTCAGTTTAACTTCCTTGACTGCTTAATACCCACTTGCAGAAATTATTCCATATTAATTAAAAGCATCTAAAAGAAATAGCTGCAAAACACCCTATGTCAGGTAAACTTATTTTCACCAATCTTATTTTATAGGATTGCAAAATACTATATTCTAAATTATTTTTCTGCCTAGTTCTGCCCCACATTCTTACACTGGGAGATATTTTAGACCTGGCAAATTTCCCAATTATTTTATTTAAAATCAAGAGAAGGGCTTTAAACTACATTCTGTGTTTGCTCTTTGTGTTATAATTCAGGTGGTTGGGTTTGGACACAGAGAAGGCTGAAACCTGTTCATCAAAATGAAATAAATTTTTCCCCTTTCTCTGGGAAATTGTATTTTGTGTACTGGCTTGACTTAGGTGGTAGTTGAGGTTACAATTTGATCTGCGTATTTGTGATAGGCATTTACATACAGTGGTGAATGTAACAGGGTTACAGATGGTGTTGATTTTTCCTCTGTGATCACTAGAGAATGATGTATCTGACTAGAGAGATGCTGACAAGCACAGAATTTGTGCTAATATTTCCAGTTACATTGAAGGAAGAAGTCTTTTCACCTTGAGTATGCTGTAGGGATTAATTTGTTTAAAGTGTGCTTAGTTCAGTAGTTCTAAAAAAGCTCATCTCGTGAAGAGAAAGATTTCCACTGTTTTAGTCCTCTAAATTGAGGTGGGGCTGAAGATAATACCTATGTAATTCTTCTAATGCAGTTCATGAAAAAAACCTATTTTGGGCCTTTTTTCCTGGGGCTTATGAAAAATCATTTAACTTCAGTGCTTGGCACTGTATTTTGCTAAAATTTCTTTTGTAACATCTTTTCTTTTAATCCACTAACACATTCTCCTAACAAAACACAAGAAAAGTGCCTATTAATCCTCCTTGCCCATCCAAATATATATTATAGTGCTTATACTATTTGGGATATTATAAACTTAATCACTGGTGGTATCATCTGTGAATGTTACAGGTGGCCTTACCCAGAAAAACAAGCGGTCGCAAGAAACCTTTGTACTTTGAGATTCAAGTATTGAATCAATGTGAAGTCACCGTGCATGCTTTTGAAGAAAAAAAAAATGCTAAGCTCTTCATTTGGATAGGATTGTCCAGAGCCTGTCTGCTGAAAAGTAAGCCAAATTGGGGGGTAATTGGAATTATGACTCTTTTAAAACATAAAATATATTTCAGCTGTCAGGCTTTGTAATAAATCCGTAACAGGAAAGATTATAGGATAACAGGTTCACTGAAATATGTGCTCTGTTGCTGGACTGGCCAGCTATGGTGATTTAGTCTGTTGGGTGCCAGAAGCTGCCCGATGCAATTGCAGATTTACCAGCTTTGGTGGCAGAGTGTTAAAGTGCAATAATTCCTCTATGTTTTGTTTCACAAGTTACATTGATGTGTATGATATCATGCCATGAGCCTTTTTTGTACGTTGTGTAAAGCATTGCTATTGCAGATGCACAACGGAGGCACGGTTTTATGTGAAGTTTAACAGATTGCAACAGTTCCAAACCTCTTGCCTATGGAGTGTCTATAAATTTTTGTTTTGCGTGAGGTTGTGAGCCTTTGTTATTTTAAGTCCTCACTGTCTCTGTCAGCTCTTTCATACGCTTTGATAATAATACCCTTCTCACTTTTATTTGGAGATCTGCTGGTTTTGGTTTTTTTTTTCCTGGTTAAAAACTGTAGAGACCAGCAAAAGATGCTCACCAGGAAGAAGCAGCTATATGACACATATGAAGTATGTTAATAAGTATATTTACATAAGAAGTGTAAGACACATGAAAATACACTTATCTCTACAACTATTAAAAGTTTCAAGAGGTAGTATAAAAATCAAGTTAGGATTAAAAAAGCTGCTGTGCATTTTTATAACCTCTGCTTGGTATGGCTTCAACAAAGTTCTGCCTGTTAATGCAGTCAGTTTTTGTATGACAAGCCTTATCAAAAAGCAGAGAGACTTGTCTGGATATGCTTGTTACTCTTTGTTTTATTAAGATGATAAATTATGTATTTAAAGCTAGATTATTCTTGGAAGTTAGATACCTGCTTGCCTTTCATTTGTTTAGGAAACCAGTGCTTGATCCACTAAACACCTTCCTGCTGAAATCTTTTTGTGGTGTGCACAAAGCGTTGCTCAGGCCTTCTCTAGTTGGAGCTAATTTAATTGTAGGCTTATCCCTTCACTGTGTCTAAACATGCTGGCTCTAAAACCTGGGTGAAGGAATATGTTTGTATGGTTTTGGTTTGGTTTCTTTTTCCCCCTCCTGGATGTAGAAAGTGGAAAACTTTATCTTTTCTTGATACAGTGTTTTCAGATATGCCTTTCCTCTCTTGCTTCTACTGGAAGCACTTTCCTTTGCAAGCTCAAGTCACATCTAGCGCACACTGAGACATCCAACTTGGGTTTTGATGAAAGTTTTTGGAATTAGTTGATGTTTGAACTATTTCAGGATGAAAGGCCAGCAGTATTTTAGCAGGAAAATAATGCATGCAGAGAGGTGCTTTTTTTTTTTCCCAGCCTTCTGCAAATCTAATCGTTTACAGGATTGAAATTGTGACAACAGTGAAATTAGAGGGGCTTTCCTGCATTTACTTTAGATATCTATTTCTGTTTCACAGCTTTTCATTTCAGAATGTCAGTAGTTTACTTGTGTCATTTTTGACTGCAGTGCCAGACTTTGTGTGTAATTTGTACGTGTATAATTTGCACCTGATTCTTTGCTGTCAGCATGTATGCAATGTGATCTGCTCTGTGGCTTTTCCCCTGCTCTTGTTTTACCCTTTAGACTGCAGATCATTTGCTGTCACTGACTTTGCTTCCTTGGGATGTGAAGAAACATGCAGCATGTGGGGTATTTGTGCCCTGTGCGTGCAGTATTTTAAACGAGAAAACTGGACTCCAGCTGGAACTTGGTAGTTCAGGAGGAGAAAATCTTTACTTTGTAAGAAGAGAAGAATTTTTAGCTTTATGCGTATCAGGTTTTTAAGATCCTATGTGTCAGTGATTTGCCATTTTCTATCTCTGATTTTTGCGATATTATGGTGAAGTGAGAGGTGGTCTGGTGAAGGTGGTCATTTTCACCTTGCATTGACTGTAGGAGCAAGTTTAAAGATCTAAGCTATTAGTGCAACTTGGATTGTATAACTTGGTTTCTCGTAGAGGTGTACGTCTGAATTTCTGGGCAGAGGATTTGGGAGAGTTTCTAGTGCTTATATATGTAACAATTAGGTTTGGGACCTTCTATTTTTCTCTGTCCTGTAGGTTCAGATCTCTCATGGATGCTCAGCTTTCAGTTACTATTTAAATGAGTAAAGGTGTAACTATTTTGCTGTCTATCCTTGGGCGTCTATTAGTATAATTAGGCAGTGAAGGGGTAGCCCATTTTTGTGAATTTTCTGCATCGGATTTGATCTGTTCACTTGGATATAATGATGAAAATTCTGACTTTCTACAATTGTATTCCTGAGCATTTGAACAACAATAAAATGTAGATAGAGGTTTTAAAGAAACTTATGACTGGAGGCCTAACCAAACTTACCGATTCAGCACAATACTGATTTTCTTCAGAGAGAGCTCTGCATCAGCAAGTTTATTACTTTTTTCCTGGGAATTTTGAATGATAAATCAACATGATCAGGTTTATTAAGTCATTTTTGAGGGTGGTGATGCCTTCTGATTCACTTTTTTTTTGTCTGTGCTTATTTCATTACAACTCTTAAATTTTGGGGGTTTTCCAAGTGTGTTAGGGTTATACTCAAGCTAAGTTAAATGTGCTGGAGTATTCTTCAATGTCCTGCACCCAGCTGGTGGGGTCATATGCAGACAGCTTGTAGGGAGGGAAGAGTCCTGGTTCTTTGGCTGGATCTCCCCCAGCCTTTTCCCACTCCTCTTGTGTGTGAGAGGTTTTTTGTGTGTCCAGGTTAGATTTGGTTAAGAGCAGTGTTTTCAGTGGTTTTCTTGTAATGTCTCGCAATGGAGGGAATCAGCAGAATCACAGTCCTACGGGTCTTCACCAAGGACAACCCCAAGGCTTTGCTATCAGACTCGAATCTTCTTG
This sequence comes from Brotogeris chrysoptera, assembly GCA_030323915.1. Classification (NCBI taxonomy): domain Eukaryota; kingdom Metazoa; phylum Chordata; class Aves; order Psittaciformes; family Psittacidae; genus Brotogeris; species Brotogeris chrysoptera. Next base: position 16,969 of record JARCZZ010004518.1, read on the forward strand.
AGGTCATCTTAAATTATTCTTTTCCCTGCATGTTGAAGCATTTAAACTTCTCGTCTGTTTCCTCATTTCTAGTAGACAGCCTTTGAAAGTCAACAATTATTTGTTGCGGCTCCCTTTGTAACCTATTTTCTGCTGTGTATTTCCCTTTGCTCAGTTTGGGCAGTCAATCTCAGGATTCAGGACAAGAATTTTAACCTATATTTTATGCATAAACTGTACAAATCCGTGCTTATGGATGATAACCTGACAAAGTAGAACCACTGCAGACAGCATGGGATATTGTGTTTGGTTTACTTTCAAGGTCAGCAGAAAGCATTTTTGTCACTGCCGAGGCTCAGTTCCTGAGCAATGCAGGTGGAGCAGTTCACCCATTCACTGACCTCAGAGGGGTGGTGGAAGGATGACATGTTCTTGATTTCTATTTCAAACCCTCGTAGCTGTATTCACTGTGAAGTTCCAACACCCGTGATGTTGAAAAGGAAACCGTATTATCACAGGTCCTGCTGTGAAGCTGTGGGGAAAGATCGTGAAGTATCACAGTTTATAGTCACTCATGTTTTAGATGGTTTTTACCTTGAAAATCTGTTCAGAGGCATTTTGTTCTTCTTGTTTCTGACAGTCTAAAAGAGAAAATACCTAAAATATTTTTTATACTTGCAAGGATTCCATGCAGCTGAAAATAATGATGAATGGAAAGGAGCAAAGTTGTGAGAAACACAACTCAATTGTTCCTTATGTTATCTGCTTACCAAGTACACACTTGTCCTGTGGTCTTTAGGCTTACTAGGCTAATCCCTCTTCCTAGCTTTGTGTGTGGTAGTGACTGCTGAGGTTTCTGTTTTCAGTATTTGTTACGTCACGAAACTGAGCTTTAGCTTTTCTCACTGATTTTTCATTTACGACACCAGCCAGAATCCAATGCTAATGCAGAATATTTCTTTCTCACCTGGGGCAGGATGGACCACAGGCATTTAGAGCACTTGTGCTCAGCTCAGGCTGCCAGGACATCTCTACGAAAATTTATGGTTATGCCTATGTATAAAGCTTTTTTGAGTTAGAAACCCAGAACTCTTGATTTGCTCCATACCAGTATCTTTACCAGGATGCTGCATTTAAAGCTCCATATTCCAAATTACAAAGCTTAAGCAAACTGATCTCTCTTAGTGTCAGACTCCTGCCAGGTATTGGCTTTAAGTCAGCTCCTGTGTCTTCTAGAAGGAGCCAGAAAGGCATCTCTTTCTAGAACTAATTTAGTTGCTGCCGCAATGATGTAGAACATAAGTTGATCTGCGGATTTGTTATATATATATTTATATCCTGGAGAAATACTGCATATTTTTAAGCAATTCTAATTATTTATAAAATAAACTCGTTGTTAATAAATAATGAATTCCATGGAAATCCAACTGCACAAACTAAAATGCACTTAACAGATAAAAAAAGCTTTTGAAAAGAAATTTCTTTCTCTTACTAGATGCTGCATGATGCTCTGATACCAGATGTGCAATTGGCCTCTTAAGAAGTCTGCTGAAGTTGGCTATCACGTTTTACTTTGCAAGGAAGGCATTATTAGTGCACAGAAGTTTGAATGCATTCTAGCAAATCTAAAATGAGACTACAGGCTTAGATTGGGGAGGGTCTGAGAGTGTCAAGCAAACTATCATAATTAAAAATACCCCATAGTGTTTAGTAAATAATTTCTAACTAATGTACAAGTGAGAGGGCTCAAGGCTGTAAATTCAGAAGTCAGATGCATGTGTGCAAAACACAGTCAGGAAGCAGACATCTCTCTCATGTTTGTCTCTGGTACAACCGTAATTAAGTGCCAAACATAGCTTGAATAGGTACAGCTCTTTCCCACTGCTGGGAAAGTTTAGATGTTGGATCTATCGCATCTTGACAGACATGCTTATAGATGCTGTTATAAATTAACTGTGTTGCAGTAGTGCTCTTTCCTGAAATTTCTATGCGTTTGGCAGTTTATCTGAGCAATGAGTAGTCTGGTGTTAAAAGGTCTGTAAATATCATCTGAGCTATTTAAAGTTTTGTTATATGAGCGGGTGAAGAGAGACTTATGAATTGTTCTACCCCATCACTAAATAATTACAAACCTTCCTGAGCTCTGCTGGTACTTAATTAATTTGAGTATGTAGGTCCTTGTATTTTCAGCTTGGAAAGTAGGACAGAATAAATAAATTCCCTGTTGCTCTTGGACTTCAGTAGCTTGTGTTAGTCATGAAAATCCTGTCTTGGTTTTATAAATTCAGGATACTTCTAGAAAACCCCAAGTACGTGTGTGTTTTTCACATAGGTTGCTGGGAACCTTTTGATGTAGAGCCTAATGGGGAACTACTGCAGGATATTCTCTTCAACAAAAGAACCTGCATGAGTGTGCGTGTCTGTCTGAGCTTGGTGAAAGAAGAAACTGGAATTTCATATCGGTAGCTGCAGACTTCTTAAATTTGCCTGTTGGTGAGCATTACTAGAGACGCAAAACTGACAGCTTGTTCTGAGTCAAATAGTGATTTGCTTCAAAGTCAGGTTCAACACTTTGAGTTCTCTACAAGCTGTTAATTGACTTCAGAAAAAGGCTTTCCAGTTAAAGGGTAAAGCTGGCAGCTGGGACCATTCTCCATCACCACTGGCTGCTCAAACCAGAGTGACTGCTCTTTAGGGCTATAGAGAAGCAGCTGTCTCTTTCTCCAAGTGAATGAGAGAACAGATGATTTGGAAAAGCTGAAGTTGTCATCTCTTCCTTCTTTTGCCATTAGCCTATTGTCCACAACACCTATCCAGAAGATGTTATCTGTGCTTAATGTGATTTCAAAATAGTAGTGTGTGCTTGAAGATCAGAACATGCTAGAAAATATTTAGGTATTTCAGGTGAATTCAACTTGGTTCAGCCCAATGAAAATACTTTCTTTGCTATTTAGAGGATTCTTTTAAGTATGATTTGCTGCCATTTGACATTGGAAATTTTTCCTTATAAGAAATTCTCTGAGAATTGGCTGATGTGGGTGGGAAGCAGTATTACTTTTCTTCGTAGGAGGCTAAAGAGGGGCCTAACTGGGTATTTGGAAAGATGTCAAATTGGGTTTTTAAGAAATGAGTTTGACACTACATAGAGGACAGATTTCATTAAATAGTTGACAGGTTTTGCTGAGAACCCACCTACCTTACAGCTTTGACAGGCTTGCTGGAATACCAGAAGAGGAGAAACACAACTGTGGCTTTAGCAGGGCATTTAACGTGGTCTAATCTGTCATTTTCATAACAAAAATCGGATCTAGGTGAAATGACTGCAAAATATTTTCAGGTGAGCAGCTAGTTTAGGAGAATCTTCAGTTATCAGTTATTCACTCTCTAATTTGAATGGGTCACTCAAGAAAAAAGTTACACAGGAGAATCAGGCCCAGAACATACCCTTTTAACAGGCTGATGCTAGAATGGGTAGATGGGGGTGCAAACACTTTGAAGAAGAAACCTAAAAGAAGAGATTAATTGGTTTGTAGGCACAGAGGGAATTAGGGTTAGGAATTAGAGGCAGGTGTTTGAATTACGGTGTGCCACGAGCATGACATCATGGTGTCTAAACTTTTTAATCTGGATTGTTTGGAGTTGCCCTCTGTAATATGCACCAGCTCAGCTCAACCTCAGAGTTGGTGAAGTCTCGCTGAGCTGACTTCTGGGTTTGGGCGCTGTGCTTGAAAAAGTAGAAGAGAAGAGAAAGCAATGGACAAATTGTGAGCAGTACAGTTGATAAGGGAATAATGTTTGGGGAAGATGATGTGTGTGTGTGTGGGGTTGAAAAATAAGTACTCGAAAGAGAAAACTATCAGCTGGCAAAGTGATTCCTTAAATGCAAGGTTTCCAAAAAAGGATGGTAAGCAGTTGTTTCCTGTGATCCCAGAAGCATAGCACAAGAAGTCATCATCAGATAAGTTTGCAGCAAAGCTTTAAATGGGGTAGCGGTGGGGGGAGAGTTGAGAGTTGAACTACACTTGAAGAGTTGGAGCACTGGAGTGGGTGTGCTGTGGAGGCTGTGTGAAGGGCTGTAAATGGGACTGGAGGCACAGCGTCAGGCACACTCCTCGAGTCTGCTATATTTTGCCCAAGCTGTGGGAAAGGGCTATGAGGTTCCTTCAGCCTCTTGTCTTTTTCAGGTAAGCAAACCTCACTTCAGAGTTCCTATGTGGCCTCTTTAACTCACACCATCTTAGTGGAGGGTTTTCAGTGAAATGGAAGGTAATATTTCCCGATAAGACTGTTTTCCCCAGTGTGAAAAGACTGGTCTCAACAAATGTGGTTGTCATGTTCCTTCTTGTAAGGAACGAGCATGGGCTTAATTAATAGGAAAATCTCAGGCATGCTGTGAATTTTAGCCGTTGGTATCTCAGATGTTCCTTGCAGCTTTGTGAAATGCTGTTGCATCCAATAATTAATTTTATTCCTTTATTTTCAAAACTCTAAATGAGTTAATGTAATAACAGCATATCCCCATGAAGTTGTTTTGAGTAAGTTCCTGAGTCTCTGCTGCTGTAGTCCTTTGTGTGCGTTGAAAGGTCAGAGGATTGAGTGCTGGTATAATCTTAGATTCAAGTGGATTGTTTCCAGATATTAGAATAACCAAAGGTGGCTCTGCCACTTTCCGCAGATCTTGAGAGCTTGCTATTTAATCACTAAATAACACTCAGACCCCTTCTGTCATCTAAAAGCTTAAAAACTTCACATAACTTCTAACCTATATGCCTCAACTGCATATTTTTGAAGTCTAATTGTTTAAAGCTGTCAAGACTAAGAATTTATGACATCTTTTGGGGGAAGGGGAAGAATATAATTATGTACCACTTAACAGAACCTAGAAGCATTGCACAGCATCAAAGCAAGCTGCAGTGCATTTTGGTTATGAAAATTAGGCTGAGTAATAAGAAGGTTATATACTTTTTCAAAGGAAAAACAAGCTGAGGAATTATTTTTAATGTCAGTCTTTTCAAATGAAGTCTGTTAACAGCTTAGAACAACTTCAAAATGGTTGTTGGACTCACCACATTTCATTTGATGCTGTCCCTCATGCAACCTGGCAAAGCTTTTTAATGCTGCTTACTTGAGAAAGTTGCACAGTTGTGCTTGTACTCTGAGCAGTTTGTAGTTAATTTATTCAGGAATAAATAGTCCTCTGTTGAGCAGAGGACTAACTTAGGTGTGACTTGCCCAGCTAAAGCAAAATGGTTTCATAAAATATGCAGATGAATGTCTCTGGGGGTGGATTTATATTTTGATTTATTTTTAGACTTGTCCTTTCTGAAAAGGTGCCAGATTTGTGTGCAGGAAATCCCTTTCCAAAGTGGGAAACCTCAAAGCATTATTTCCTTTATTTTATCATTTCTTCTAGAAGGTGGAGGTCAGCCTGATTTGACTTTAGAGGCTTTTTGTGCTAGGGGACTTTACAGTTGAGTAATGCCTTTGTGAACTTGTTCTTCAACAAGTGAGGGGCCATACACAGATACAGTTATACAGTTCCTGTACTGCAAAGCTGTCAATTCCTTCCTACTTGGATGGGAGAACAGGCTGTGCCAACATACCTGGGAGTCCTCAGCACTAGCCAGGAAGCTGTTTGGATAGGCAGTTCTGGAAGTGTCTGTCTGAAATGGTTCCTGGAAGGTGAGTTTTCCCAGTGCTTTTGTGTCATGTTTTGTAAGTGTGTGTGGATGTGTTGTCCAGTGTTAGGAATGCAATGGAATGCTGAAGATTTTGCTTTCTTCTCTGAAAATTTGGTTAATGGTCTAAGTATTCATGAGGGCCTGTGTACGTACGGTCTGGACATTGTGTGTGTGTGTATGTGCATATATATGTATTTGGTTTTGTATACTTTTTCCTTCACAATAAAATGTTGATGGCTCTTCTTAAACTTTATTTGGAGTGGCTCCTCTTCTCCACAGTACGATTCCTAAAATCACTTTTGTGAATAAGCCAGTCTTGACCTCATACTTCCACTATTCTGGTGACTGAGACCCATAAATATTTTTCAACCAGAGACCAAAAATATGTTAAAACATACGGCTGCTTATCTGTGGATAATATTTTCCTTACAAATAAAATGAAAAATGGAAAGTAAATTTCCCAATATGGCTATTCTAATTATTGTGTTTTAGTGACTTTGAATATTTTTGTTGGTTAAGTAAAAAGTTATCTTGATTCTCAGGTTATACATGTTTTGTTTAAGAGTGTACTCCGTGGGATGTTCAAAAAGACAAGACAAAATCTAGTAAGCTGCTTTGCTGGATTGCAGGTGGTTCTGTGACAATGTTTTTTGTTTTACAGCTGTGCTTTGAGGATCCTGCTGGCTCAGACAATTTTTAGTTAGCCTTACTGGTAGGAATGCGCCTGCTGATCACTTGCAGGTATGTAATGTGAGCTTGTATTTCTAAACACTTAGGGACAGTGTTTATTGTGGAGGTTTGCATTAAAGAACATTTTGAGAATCAAACTGACCACTGAATTGCTCAGAGTTCAGCTAGAACTTGGTATTAAGTGATTGTCAGTTTTCTTCTATTTTAATTACTTTAAGAGCAACAGATGTAGAAAGCACCATAGCTGCTTCTGCGTTATCTGTTTTCTCTACTCTTCTGATACGGTTTCGTGTTAACATGATTCCTTGTCTTAGCGCTTCAGGACTCAATGTGGTTTCAAACAGGGTGGAGGGAGAAGTAAACTAAAATAATTCTGTAGTTCTAAAGAGTATTTATGTGAAGTAAGAAAAAACTGGTCTGACTGGAATTTTGAAGTGCCCTATTCAGAAATTTGGAATATTTACTGAATTATTTTTACTTCTAAATGACTGTGTGAAAGAGAGCGGGAGGGGGAAAGGATTTTCAGGGAAGGGTTTATGGATGAAATGTGAGACTATATTGGCTTTGCTTGACATTTTGAGAGATTGGGTCAAATTTGGAAAGTAGAATATGCCCTCATGCTTTGTATTTTTCCTGGTCTCTAGAGGTTTTCCTGTGGGTTGAGGCAAAGGAAAAAGAAAGGCGTGCAGGTAATGACCTTAAGAAACATGCAGAGATTTAGGCAAATTTTGGTATAATCAGCTATGGTATGTAGCATTATACCCATGCAGGAGACATAGTAGAATTATGGAATTCATAAAAGGAATCAATGCACTCTTCCAGCTTGGATGACAGTAGGAAAGGCATTTCACCTCTGCTACATAGCATCAAATAGTGTCCGTTTATATAGTACTAATAATGATGTTGTTTTCTGAGCATAGATCTACAGGTATAGGGTAGAGGTATTGGATCATGAGGTGTTTTTTCCTGGATTAGTTGCTGCTGTGCAAGTAGAATGGGAAATATTGAAGGACCTCCATTGCTGTCTGTGTTTTCCTTGCTTACTACCTGCATGGTTGTGTTCTCCTTGGAGCAGAAGTATCTTCATTATAAGAAATATTTTGAGGCACCAGTAAGGGTTATGGTCTCATCTTCTCAAATGCTATTTTCACGTATGATGCTATTTAAGAGTATTATGTTGAATATTGCTTAAAATTATTCCTGAATAAATGTAACTTCTGTTCTGCGTTACTATAGAATTTCACGAATCTTGCCAGCAGGGGTTGACAGTGTAAGGAGTAGTTGCTGCTACTTTTGATTTGATTAGTTTTTTTCATTATTATCTTGCAAAACCATGATTGTTTCAGGATAACAAAGGGTTTTGTTCAGTGATGGTGGTGGGAATATTACTCAGAAATTACTCCTTATATTTTGAGCAGTTTTCAGGTCACTTTTGCTTTAAAGAGGCTTGACTTTGTCATCATCATTATGACGCTGTATTTTAGCCAAGTTCAACCACCACTGTCCATTGAAGAGGGTTTGTTTGTTGGGTTTTTTTTGAGGAATTATACTTGACTGCACTTCCTTGTGTCAGCATTTCCTCTGGAAGGTAATACTTGCTGCCCTGGAGCAGTGAGACAGTTGTAGCTATGTTGACAAACAGGAACTTAAGGGTTTCTAGAAGGTGCAACTTTTGCTTTCTTTCATTAACATGGGGGATGAGTATAGGAAATCACTCCTCTTGTGAAGGGGTAAGGATGTACAGAAGTCAAAGACAAGTAGTTTAGTGTGCATTTTATTCTAATAATAAAATTGTTAATTCAGTTGAAATATTATCCAGATAGAAATTGGGTTTCTTATTTTAAATAAGATAATTAACATCCTGGAAAAGAGCATGTAGGGTGGAAAAGAATAATTATGGGGTAATGTATTTGGTATCATTGGAAAGAAGAAAAGTAATTCTTCCTATTCTGTGATAGAATCCAGAATTTATCCCAAGTGAGAAGCAGAATTGCAGCAGAAATCATTCTCCAAAGATGTTTTTTTTGTGTGTGTGCACTTGTGTTTTTTCTCAGCCTAGCTAACAGGCATAGTTTGTCTGATAGTTACTGATTTTTAACATAGTGAGGAAGTTTCAGGGAGGAGGGAGCAAGTAGAAACTTTGCTTTGTTATTTTGAGAACACTGTTTCAAGACTTTCTGTCACAAATGGATTCTTTCTCTGTATGATCCAGTATTCCTCAGCTATTTTACAGAGAATATAGATTAATGAGTGCAGGATCGCTTAGTGTAAAGTGTGTACCCTTAGCAAGAAGGGTGGAAGTGGTACTTGCATATGTTGTGAAAAACATATGCAACTAAATTTAGCTCATACTAGCAGATTCTGCTTATTTTGAAGATTGTGGGATACTTCCAACCTTGCATGAAAAAGGGCATGGGAAGATTTTTTTCATTTCTATTTGGGCCCTTGCATCTTCTTTTTCTCCTTTATCCCTCCCCCAAGGAAAAAAAGCCTTGAAACAGAAGACAAATTACTTCTCTGCCTACACTTGTATTTTAGTAGTCTGATTTTAGCACCGTGTCGTCATGCTGCAAGATTAATTGGCATATGCTGGTTTTTGTTTTTAGCCTTCTCCAGTTTTATACAGTAGCTGATGCTTCTCCCATAAATCTTAGATTTAACTGTGAAAGCTTAGCCTGTTATCCCAAACATTTTCATTCCTGTTCTCTTGAAATGCAGCAACATTAGAAAGGGCTGTTTGTTTGTGCAATATGTGTTTTGTGTATTTGATACTAAATACTGATAGATTACAAAAGAAAAAGGACTGGATGGCTTAATATTTAAGCAGTCTTTATTAACCCTTTTTAGTGGGTATACCTACCTGCTAGTGCTGGGATTGTAGTTCACAGAAACACAGCATCCAATTGGACCTCTTCAGCTGTTGCTTTCAGAAATTAATTTCCCCCCACCTCTCAATTATTGGGAAGTTGAACAGTGATGTAGAAAATATCATGAACTTCACTTTGGGTTAGTTGGAAAGCATTGATTGCTTTTCCTTTTGAGAGAAAAATCCCACTTATACTATAATTGCATGTCACATCTGTAGCTGAAAAGAAAAAAAATACTTGTGCACTGATGCTCTTCTGTATTCCAAGTATGTAATTTCTTCTCATAAAAGATACTTTCTCTCCTTGCCGGTTTTGCTTTGCATGTGGTGTACTGCTGACTTTCTTCCTCAAGCTAACCAAATACTAGTTATTTGAAATATATTTTAAGGATTCTAATTGTTTATAATATTCTTACAGTCGGTGACCAAAGTGTATTCAAATTCAGGGATTTTGCCTTGGATTTCCAAGAAGTAACATAAGGTTGTTCACTCACTGTTCTGAAGCTGTTGGTATTTCTTCTATGACAGCATGTACCTTAGGTGTTGAATGCAAAGATTTTTGGCAAATAATGGTAGAAGGATTTATAAGACGCTTTTCTCAAAGTCACTAATGAATGCTGAGTTGCCATATTTAGAGGTGACTGTGCCTGCTGTTTATAAAGCTTGTCCTTTGTCTTTGGAGTGCCTTATTTTACAAACAGAACCGCTGAAGGTTGAGTCAAGTTTGTTCAGAGCTGTATCCCCTGGAAACGTCTTGTCAAGCATGATTTAGTGCTGCTTGTCTTAATCCTGTACATTCCTGACCGCAGCAAGGCACACATTCAGTAAGCTTTATTCCATGCAGCACTTCCAGCATTTAAAGTTTGTAAAGCCAAAGGCATTAAAAAGACAATATGAGAAATGAGCTTTTTTCTTTTTCTGTTTTGAGTGTATAAACTTTAAAAATCTCAAAAAGAGACTATTGCATAATATGGAACTATAGTTGGTAAAGTATCTTAAGAATAAATCTGAAGTGTGAAATACGCATTAAGAGACAAAGTATTTTCAGCACTGTTGGATTATAGAAGTATTTGGGGCTGTTCATGCCAACAGTACATGTACATAAAATTGGTGTAAGCTTGTTTTACCTTTTTCTAATGACTACTTCATTTAGTCAAAGGATCTCTTTATGACTAACATCTCCTCAAGCTTCTAGGATAAACTAAAAAGCTTCCAAAATAATATGTTGTTCGGTAGATCAGTAGAGATGAAGAGGACACTTATGTTTTAAAATCCATATAAAGTGCAAAGGCTTCAGGCATTGCTGCTGGCAGGAAGCGCTTAAATGATTACTATGACTTCTGTCAGTGTAAAATCAAGAGAATACGTTTTATGAGGGCCTATGGCTTTTAAAAGGAGTTATGTGGCTGGACTCTTGACTTACTAGAAGACCTATGTTTACATTAGGCTTGTTCCGTGCTGGGATGTGATTGTATCTTAAGCTAAAAGCTTGCCGTTTTTGTTTCCTTCTGAGGAAGGTGGACTCTGTATTTCAGTAACTTACATATAATTTTCTGCAGCAGGGCTCTGCAGAAAAGCAAACATTCCAGTCCTTAGGGAATTCCCCAACACATAGCTGGATGCTTTGGGAGGTGCTAGAGTATGAGCGAGTGTTGTCACTTGGTTGTACTTTATGATACTTACACTAATATTTTTGATGGTACTACCATAATATTATGACACGTTGTCTCAATAGCTCTGAGGAGGGGAACCACTCCTGTCTACAACAGGAAAATGAGTCATGCCCTAACTTTGGAAATTGCTTGTTATCAGTGGTAGATCTTATGGAGCAGGGTACGTAAGTCACTTCAGAGTGTCAGAGGATTGTGGGCTAGGACTTTTGCAGCACTGAGGACATATTCCAATACTAAGCAACACATTACATGACTATTAACGTAGCTGTCCTATTTCTTATGTGTCTTAATCCGTAAGCCAGTTTTATTTTCCGTCAAATAAAAAAAAGGATCAATAAAATTTATTATTGTTTAAATTTTATTATTTTTTAGATGAAGACTGGTGAAATATTCCAAACAGTATTATTTCCCTGAGAAAGAATGTGTACTTCTACAATTGGGATGAAGTGAGCAGAGGAGGGTTATTTAAGGTGGGGTTTTCTGTTTAGTTCTGTTAGCTTTATGGTGGTTGGGTTGTTTTTTTGGGATTTTTTAATTACCAAAGTTTTAGTAAATGGCTCAAAGTAAAAACAGTTCTATTGTTACTCCTTTTGTGGAAAAATATTCTCATTGTTTGAGTACCACCACCCTTCTTCATTTTTTCCTTATGATAGTACTGGGCACTGTTAAGCTTTGAGAAGGCAGGGCCAAGGAGGAAGAAATCAGGGAGCCCAGTTTGCTGGGGAATAAGCACTTACAATCAAATCTGAGCTGAGAGCCAGTTCATAACAGTACCAAGTGGTCCCTCCCAAGACCTTGCAGTCTGAAATTAACCCACCACATCTGTTTGCAGCAGTTGCTTGATTGCCAAAACATTCTTGAAATGATGTTTTGTGGCATGAAATGTGGGTTTCTGCCCATGAGCAATTGATTTCTTGGAGTTTCAGTGAATATATGTTTCTGAGATAGTTTCATTTTTCTGTTATCCTTGGTATTTCAGACCACCTTAGTTTTGGAAGAAGGAAAAGCTGACAGGTCCTTTAAGGAAAGGAACCCCTTTGTTGCTCATGTACTGTGATGGTGGATCATGGAGGAGCTTCTGGTTTGTGAATAGAATTTAGAACAGGTTTTGCAGCTGGTTGCTAAGCTCCTTAGTACAACCCATGACCATTTGCTACAGTCTTTAAATCTTGGGCATTTCAGAAGAACTGCATTTATAGAAAAATGCAGTGTTTGAAGACAGGAATCAAATATTATTTTCAGTATCCCTCATCAGAGTTGGAACCTAGAGGTTCTAGGCATCATGTTAATTCATTTGAGATTATTGCTGTTATGTATGTTTACTGTTTGTTTTTACACTATCATAATTTTTATGTAAATTAAAAGGGAAATTGAGTATCTGGAAATCTCTGTAAGATCCAGTTTTTTTAGTATAGAAAGATTTTCCTGAAAGGAAGCATTATGAGGGCCTTAAAATTAATGTAATGCACCAACAAATTACCATGCGGAGTTTCAGGGATAGGGTACATCAGTTTTCTTCTTTGTTAGTACAAATAACTAAATGCAATTTATTTTTGGTTTTTATTGTTGCTTTGAGTTGTCTTATTGGAATATCCAATATTACATGTAACATCCAATTACAGAGGCTGATCTGACGTGCTCTAATAAATTGTATTTGCTTGAAGTGGGAGATCCAGTTAATCCCTACAAGCAAAGTAAGCATCTTTGTTTTGAAATGCATTGCAGCTTTGTGTGTCAGTCGTAGCTTCCAGTTAAGGTCAGCAGTCGTAGAATCACAGACTGGTTTGGGTTGAAGGGACCTTAAAGCTCCTCCAGTTCCAACCCCCTGCCATGGGCAGGGACACCTTCCCGGGAGGGGTCTCAGTGATACTAACTACACTAATGACACTAAAACTGTCATGCTAACCAGAATCAAGCCTAACCTTTTAAAGACCTTGCTCCACCAAACCGTTATGTGTCACAGTGGTTCATATTCCAGTCTTGGGAGAGTGGATCAGTAGCTGAGCTGGTTCCATGGCCACAAGTCTGTTATGCAATCTGGCACCAGTAACAGCTTGACAGCAATACTGACATTGATGGCTCCAGCTAAAATGTTATCAGCAGTGTCAATGAAAGTAATTATTTTGTTTCTGAAACCACATGATGTCTTTCATCAGGAAGGGATAATTACTGAAAGTTGCAATATCACTTTCCCTAGCAGGATCTGGGGTGGGGAAGTCTGAATTTATAATCTTTGAGTTAGAAAGAACGTATTTTTGACATGGCTCTGTTGTGTGGCTGTTGTGCAACATCAAAGCAAGAGAATCAGCACTTCTGTGCTGAGATGTCAGTAGGTCAGTGATAGTACATTTTTCTTCATCTTGGAATCGTGAGGTAACTTAAAAAGGTAACCTAATGATGCGGAATGCTGACTAGCATCACCTTGTGAAGAGCACTGACTTGCAGTCCTGTCAGTCCTTTTAAAACTTTTAAATGTATTAAAAGTACTCATTCTGTTCCAGAATCCAACACCCGTTAACTTACAGTTGGAGCTGCGAGGGTTCAGCGTATCTGGTGGTTTCAGGTTGGATACAGAAAATGCACAGCACATGATCAGTAAGCACGGGTGAGAAATTGGCTCCAGGTCATGGAAGAATTCTGCCATAGCTGCAGAGGAAGAATCCAGCTGGCCAGAATTGCATAACCAATTCATTCTTTTTATGGTTTTTAATTTGGTGGCAGGAATGGTGGAGACTTGTGACAAGACCGTTTTTGGCTGAAAAATTGAAATTCACTGTAACCCAATGTGTTTATGGAAATGGATCCTTTAGAAATTCTAAGGAAACAGACCATTGGAAACAGCTTGTTTCTGGCTAGCTCAGCTTTGGCTTGGCAGTTGTAGACAGAACTTTTGTGAGGACTGCTGGGATTCACAACCCCAGGAGGCCTATGGCACTTCATGTGGAGATTTTATACCAGCACTAGGGCTCCCTGTTTCACAACAGGACCCCACAAATCTGGGCTCTCGGCTCCTCCACTTCTGCCCTGCCGTGCTCAGCGCTTGCGGGTAGCCAGGTATGTCCAGAAGCACCATGAACCACTGCTGACTCTTAGAAATCAAGCCTTGATAATCTTATTTTTCAAAGGTATTTTGATTTCTTTTGCTGTGGGAAGTGTTGCAATATCCATCTTCTGGTTTTCAGAACTTCTTGTTAAGTAAAGTGTGCTGTTCCTATTGTTCCAAATGCTGTCACAAGGGAAGCAGGGAGCCCACAGGTGCTATACAACACTCTTTCCCTCAGAGCTGGCCTGCCTGAGCTTTAAGCAGAGCAAAAAGGTAAAATAAGATATTATAGGGTCACATGTGTGGCTTTGTTTTGGGTGAAAGGGTGTGTGGAGCAGGAGTAAGGCTCTCTGTGCAGGCCACTCTGGTGAGTGACACTGGGTGCACTGGAATGGCAGTTCTGGTGTGGCAATGATGTTATCTCGATACTCGCAGACTTCATGTCTTCAGTGGATGAAAGTAGTGTTAATCCTAGTTATTCTAAATTAATTATTTTGCAGGAGGTTTAACTTCATGAATAGGTTTTAAAGCTTTAGTTCAATATAATCTTATGGACGAAAGTTATGACGTGCCTAGCAAATGAGATTTTACCATAGATAAATTCAGTTCAGAGCCAGTAAACCCATTAGTATTTGTGCAGAGACACTCTTAACCTAGAGTGACATGTTTCTGTATGGTTTTTGTATGTGTAAACTATCACCTAAACACTCACCTGCTTCAAGCATCCAGCACCTTCTGCTGTTTTAACTTTATATTGCAATATAAAGCTAAAATGTGGCAGAGTAAGCTTTGCTGCTCTGAATATTTTATGTTGCCAATGAAAAAACCCCAGCTGGAAAGTGCTTATTTAATGGTTTTCTTTTAGACTTTTTTTTTAATAGAATGACAGATGAGTGAAAGTGACCCACTCTGACTAAAGCAAGCAGCTGAGCAAAATGATGCTATGAGATGGTCCATGGTTATATGAACATTTTGAGCTTTCTAGGCTTTTCAGTACTTTACGCATTAAGAGCTTGGGCTTGTTTTGTTTATCTGTTTTAGAATCACAGAATCCCAGGTTGGAAGGGACCTCACGGATCATCTGGTCCAACCTTTTTAGGCAAAGCATGGCTGAGACTAGATGTCCAGCATCCTGCCCAGTCTTGTGTTCAATGTTGGGGAATCCACCACTTCCCTGGGGAGAGTATTGCAGTGGCTGATTGCTCTTGTGAAAAATTCTCCTCTTGTGTCCAGTTGGAATCTCCCCAGGAACAGCTTGTGCCCATCATCCCTTGTCTTTTCCGTGTAACTCCTCGTAAAAAGAGAGTCTCTGTCATCTTTGTAGATGACACTTAATATTGGAACATGGTGACAAGGTCTCCCCTGAGCCTTCTTATCCCCAGGCTGCACAAGCCCAGCGCTCTCAGCTTTTTCTCTCATGGCTTCCCAGTCCTTGGTCATCTCTGTGGCCTTTCTCTGGACCCTTTCCAGCCTGTCCACATGGTTTTTGTATAGCAGGGACCAAGACTGAGCCCAGTATTCCAGGTGTGGCCTGACAAGCACCTGGTAGAGTGAGACATTGACATTTTTGTCTCTGATGGGGATGCCCCTGTTAGTGTTCCCCAGCATCCTCTTGCCTTGCTGCAGCTGCTCACTGTTCACTTGTACCGAGCTTCACATGTTAAGCATTTGAAGTGATATTTTTACCTGGTGCGTAGCTTCATTTACAGAGAAATATTGTGTGCTATTGTTTCATTCAGGTTTTTACATACAGAAACAGGCACACAAATGGACCAACAGCTCAAGAACTGAATACGTGTGCCTGACTGAAAATCAGGAGCAAAACTTTATCTTTACTTCGGTTGTTGGTTTGATACAGGATTTGCAAAGCATTGAGGAATGTAAACATAAATGGAGTTTCATACGTAGGCTTTGAACGATTTTTTAAGTCACGTACTGTTGTCAGGCTGTTGCTTTCCTTCATTATTACATGTTCCAGAGCTTATAATTCTGTTTGTGGCTGTGTTTTCTTTCAATGTTATCCTAGATTATTATTTTCTGAAATTTTATTTGGTCAAATTTGAGTTTTCCAGTTTCTCCAAAGTCATCATAGAAACACTCAAATATCTGACCATTATCTATGCATTTCAAAAGAGCAAGGAGTGTGATGAAAGTAAATATCTACGTGTCCTGAACATGCTTCACTGATGCTTAGTTTGGAAATACCTTTCTTGGTGAATCAGTCTTTTTGTTGGGTTGGGGTTTTTTTTGTCACTGTTATTTAGAAGTCTTCCTGACTTCAGTTTGAGAAGAGTTTTAAAAATTGAATAGGTCTTTTCTTTCAATAGCTATAGATCTATTTTCCCCGTGCAGCAATTCCACACCATTTCCACTTGTAAAATTGTAGTAGAAATGTGTAACAGTTTCAGATGTAACAGAAGTTTTAACTCAGGAAAAAGATAGTAAGTTGCTGATGAGCACTCATGAGCTAGGTAGCTTCTGTAGGAACTTGTGGTGTGTGGTCTCTCTTACCTCTACAGTGGAGAGCGTCTCTGCTTGGCAGCTAGGTCTGCAATTTCACACATATGTGTAGCTTCCAAATGTCTTATAAGAAAAGGAATAATCACATCATAGGTGGAGACATTAAGGGCTTTTTCCTTTCAATTTTATTGTACTTTCTCTATGATCTGATACCCTACATCAGAGGAACAGTTATGCTCATTTAGAAAAATGGCTTTTTGTAAGAGAGCTCTTCAGAGTTTAATAACACTTGAAGATGTATTTGGTCTGTAAGTCATCCTCAACTGTTATGCCCTGTTATTTTAAGTACATTGCAAAGAACCTTGAGGTGAAGTGTAAGTGGTGACTGCTATTGGCTCTTTTAAAATAGTGTAAAAAAGCCTTCCTTTTCCTTCAGAGTGACTTTTCTCCTTTGCTATTTGTTTAGCACGTTAAAATAATCATTTAAGGAAAAAAAAACAACCGCAACAAAGTTCTTCACTTCTTTTTATGGCAAAATAATCCTCAGGAGAAGCCCAACTAGGAATTTGTTGTTATTGCTGAGAAGGGTGAATGCAGCTCTGCTCCTCCGGAGGAAGCTTCTGTCAGACCTCGTCAGATGAAAGAAAAATCCTGTTTTGATTCCTCAATACTGTTGTACTGTCCTATCCCACTTTTTCTGTGGCATTACTGCACATTTACAGCCATGTGGCTCTCTGTGCATAAACCGAATATCACTCATGGGTTTGCCCCACTGAGTAGTCTTTTCAGGTCGGGCAGTAGCTTCTATCTCCTGATTCACCACTGCTTCTGCCTGCTGGAGCACCAGCCTCAGCTCTTGCTTTTGTAGAGCATTTGCAAACCTTCTGAGCAGATAGAAGCTCCTTTAGAAGAAGGATGGGCTTGTGTGTGTGTGAAGAGCACAGCGTAATGTTTTAACTTGCCTTGGTGAAACTAAAGAGTTAGTCATGTTGGAAGGGCCTGTCTGGCATTTGTTCTTCAATCCATCAGTCGCTGTGGCAAAATTGAAACAGAAGTCTTTTCATCCAGCCTTATTGCTTGGTATCTGTGAACAGCTGAGATGGTTATCACTGTACTTGACAGCAGTTTAGCAGCTGAGATTTTGACTACTGAGAGATTTGGCTTACGTTACTGTGCTGTTTCCTTCTACTCTAGAAGTCAATTATTGAAATCGTCGCGCCGCTATAGAGGGGCCAGGGGTTGCTTGGAATCAGTGCTACAGGAAATAAGTCATTTAGCTTAGGTAGACGTTAAACTCCATGGCTTGAAGAAGACGGGGTGCACAAGTTCAGTTTTACATGGAGGATGCAGTGACCTGTAGTCCATGCTGGATAGGAAGGCAATAGCTTTCTCAGGCACTGGGAAAAATACAAAAACTGAACGAAGGCAAGTTCACTTTGTCCTGATCCTTTGCTGTGACTGTCCTCTGAAGGTTTCATTGCTATAGCCATTTACTGACTGACATTTTTTCTCCCAGACATGGTCATGATAGTCCATGTGAATGGCAAACGCCACCTGTTTTATAGAGCCCATTTGGATCCAATTATTACAGAGGTTGGAATGGATATCATAGTATTTCTAATTATGAGAAACACAGAATCTTTTGCCCTTTGCCAGTTTGTCTCTCTAAAACAGTGGTGATGTGCTTTTGTGGACATGTACAATATCTATGTTTTCATTCTCCATGGTCCTTTGCTTCTCTGTGACTATAGATGATGCTTCTTAACTTGGGCTTGAAGTTCTTAACTCAGTCTAGTGATGTTTTAGATGGTTTTTTTTTTTTTTGCAGTAGTATTTGTTACAAATGCACACAGATTGCCAAACTCATCAGAATCAGAAATGCTCTAAAGACCCTAGCAGTATTTTCCACCGTCATGTAACTGAAGGTGCTCTCAGCCACTGTAATTTGCTCCTTGTGAAGTTGCACGTATTAATAATACATAATTTCTACTATGGATCATGGAGGATCAGGGAACTTCAAATTGCACTGTAGTTATTTCTTTCTAAAGGTAAAAATCTCTAGACCTCACTAGGATTGCACAGCTTGTAATTTATTTAAACCATTTTGGTTTTCCGAGTTAGTTTATTGAAAGGGGATAATTTATTTATTACATCCTGGGAGGGCACTGGTATGCCTTGTGTTACGTCATTGTACATAAAAGGGACACAAGCACGAAAAGGAGAATTTGGTCATGCGCAATGTTGAAGCTTTTATATGCTAATTCATGTTTTATATGGCTTGTAAGTAGATGACCTTAATTTAGATTTATTGTTGGTGCAGTATAAGCTCCATTAAGTTGTTGCTTTTTTGGAGGCCAGACCTTTTGAGTAAATTCATCTTCCTATGTAACAGGAGTTTCTGAAGGCAAGGTCCTGCATTTTGTCACAAAATGGCAGAATTGCTTTTCTCCCTTTTATATCCAGTTTAGTATGGGCAGGTTTCCATTCAGAAAGAGCTGTTCAGTTTGCATAGTCCATGTGACACAGACATATTGTAATTTACTGCTCAAATGTAAATTACAACCAATCTGCAGGTTACTTTTTCCCTGGGAAGTGGGCTCAAACTGTTCTATTTGCCTTCACGTAACCTGTTAAATATCCAGGTGGGCTATTATATTTAGGGGTTGTTTTAAGATATTTAGGGGTTGTTTTAAGTAGGTACTTATATATGAAAAGCTTCATATGCCATCCTCCTCTTGAGCCATGTGGCTCTTTCTGAAAGGTTGTCTTTAGTAAGCCTACTCAGATGAAGCCTAGCTAGGTAAGTTGATGTGTACTGTCAGCTAGATTTAAACCATGGAAACAATTAAAATCACACCAGTGGGATAGATTATTATTAGCAATGTCTGTTCCCTTTTGTTTCTGGGTCAGATCAATTCTATGTTAAGAGCAAGTGCAAGACTCAATTGAAAAAATGATGTAGTTAACTGTTTCAGCAGTGCTAGACGTTTGCTTGGCTTGTGTTGGTGGAGTCAGCCTGCCTTCTAGATGGGCGCTAGAGCAGTTCTGGTTAGTGAACTCTGTGGATCATGTTTCTGCATCTTTGTACAGATGCAGAAAATAGGTAATGGAAAAAGGTAAAAATAAAAATACTTTGGAACTAAATGATCTTAAGGTCCTTTCCAACCCGAACTATTTTATGATTCTATGATTCCATGTCTGCACTACTACTATTAGAACAGAAACAAAGTAGTTTGAGTGCAAGTTGTCCGCTTACAAACTCGCTAGGCAGGAGGAAAGCCTTACTGATACATAAGCCAATCTGAGACAAAGAGTGAAACCCACAAAGACACTCTCCTCTAACAGTGTCTCTTCACTCCTGCTGTTATATCAATGCACTATTTCCTTAAAACACTCCAATTTTTATTTAGCATAGACCTAAGTTTTATATTTTTCATCAAGCAGCATGGGGTTGGTTGTTCCGTGCTAGTAATCCCATAGCATTTCCATTTGCTCTTCTTAGCAGTAGTGTAACAAGGCAGCCAAGGTATTGTTGCGACATTTATGATCAGCAGGAATTCAGATACGCTGTAGGGCACTGGGTGTTGTCCACTTGCCCCAGGTAAACTGAAGGCATATTGTGCTTCACTGTATTTCCTGTGTTTTTTTTTTGAAGAGAAGAAACATCAGTGTTTGAGAAACTGCTCAGTTTCTCAGTGAGAAGCTGTGTCTGAAAAAAGTGAACTAGGTTACAGCCATGCCAGTTATCTTATTCATGGGCAAGAAGCTGTTCTCCTACAGCTCACTCCTGTCTCATCTAAGGCCTTTGTAATGTTCAGCACAGCATATCTTCATCCAACAAGTGACATATTTCTTCTTGCTGTCAAATTATTCTGGCTTGAGTGTAGCTGATCAAACTTCACTGGAACTACAGCTGTGCGACAGTTGCCGTAGTTAGGTGCTTGTTGCTCACAGAAAGGAGGCTTCTGTCAAACTTGGAAGAGCAAAGATTCTGGCAGTAACAGAACTAAACAGTTCAGGAGTGGTGGTGCTGGAGTAACGGAAGGGTAATTTTCCAGAGTTTCGTATTGGCCTTTCTCACCAGCAAGAGTGTGAAGGAAAAAGATTTCTTTCCACCCACCAAGTGTTGCTCAGTGGTAGCTCAGAGTTTGTCAGCACAGCAACAAAATGTTCACACAGTCCGACTGGAACTGTCATTGTCGTGTCAAGAGATGCCAATGACGTGATGCTGGTGCCATAGCCTTATAAAACTTTTACAGGTTGGTATTACCAAAGTCATCCAAAGTGGATGCTTGTGTATCTGTGTATCTATGTACATGTATCATTTTTGTTTCAATTAGCCTATAAATAGTAACAGTCATCCCATCAGTAAGTTAAAAATAAACTTTTAAACTGGGGTGGTTTATTGGTGTTATAATTTTTAATGGGCAGTATGCTGGGTTATAGTATGAATTCCTGTGTTGTGGAGCAGGGTTTCTCTTTAGTCATTATAAGTTGTGGGGTTTTCTTGTCATTTTTTTTTTTTTAATTTGCTTTAGCTGATATTAATTCTTTCAGGGCCACGGATGGGTTTATGACAAGACCCTGTCTTGTTTCCTCAACCATGTAGTTCCTGAGATCAGTCATTGTGTCTCTCTTCTCTCATCATAGATTTTTGTTCTGCCCATGTGTAGAGACTGGATAATACCAGTCCTTGGGTATTAAAGCAGTTTCCTCTGCCTTTATCTAAATTCTCAACAGTATAGGTGGGTGTGGTTTGATTCCCCTATTTCTCTTACTTTGGAGCGTGCAACTTCTCAATCCTTTCTTTTCCCCCTTCTGCCAGCCCCTTTCTTCTTCTCTCCTTTCTTTTTCTTCTAAGTAGGATTTTGCCAGAATATTGTCAGAGCCTCAGAAGGTTCAGCTTGCTGGGATTGAAGTTACAGGTCAAGTGTATGAATCAGATACTACTTAAAAGCGGGCCTTGATATGCTCCAGGGTGATGCCTAATGTGTCCCAGGAAGATGTAGCAAATCCTCTGAGAGAGGCATTTGGTGAGTCGGAGAATCATTAGCTGTTGTTTTCTAGCCATTGAACTGTCTCCTTGGTAGCTGTCTTCTGCCCTGTAGTGCAGGTTTGTCTCCTTTTCTTACTAGGAACACCAGAAGGGATATGGTCCTATTCAATGAAATAATTTCAGACGTGGTTTCATCTAACCCCAACTTCCTCTCTGTGCCCCAAGGTGGTGCTGTGACGACTATTAACTGGGGGAAGGTGTGGGGGAGGGGGAACTCTCTAGAGTGGATCTTGCACAACTAGAGAAAAAAAAAAGATTCTAATAGATATATTCTTAATTCCCAATGTTTCATATGCTTTAATATATTTTCTTCCTTTGTATACGTTTTAAAGGGAAGAAGATGAGAGCTAGGTTAGTGGTGGCTGTGAAAACTAGAGGAAAAAGTAGCAGTAACTTGTTGAAAAACTCCCAAACCACAGTTAACTGTTGATCATGTTAGATACAGTTTAAGTGAAGGTTAAATCTAGTGGTTGGGAGGAATACATACTGCTTAAACCACAACAATCACCAACAAAGAACCCAAAAGAGAAAACGCCTAAAAAGAAGGAATGCCAATACTGAATAGGTTCCAGTGTTTTAACTCTGCCTGTCTCTATTGCAGCTACTCATGCAAATATTAGAATCATAGAATAGAATAGTTAGGGG
>JARCZZ010004521.1:0-46471 GCA_030323915.1 Brotogeris chrysoptera
TCCCAGGCTGAAAGTCAAAAACACAGCACTGCACCAGCTACCAAGAAGGAGAAAAATGACTGCTACTGCTGAACCCATGACACACAGGAAAGCCATGCTTCCCAAAATATCCCAGTCCAGGAGCAAATGTTCCCGGGAGCAGTGAAACAGGGGGTGTCGGGGCCTCCCTGTCCCCTCTGACGGTGGTCTCCAAACCCATGGGGCACATGCAGCCAGTGCCAATGTCCTCAGAGGCGCTGATGCCATGTGCATGGGGGTGCTGCAGACAGGGAAGGTGTGCAGTCCTGCTGCCATGGTGAGAAGTGTGGAGGCAGATGGAGCTTTGCCTCCATTTTCTGCTTTTAACTGGGACTGCAAGATAGGGGGTGGGAGGGATGAGGATGGCTGTCAACTGTGCTCGATTTCAGAGATCATTCCCAGTACTTTAGGGAAGCAGGACTCCCTTCACCCAAAGCAGCGAGCTGACCTGTCCCCAGGGCAGATGGGGAGAATCCACGTTCCTGGATTTATCATGAATTTATCCCACCATTGTGGAGAGCAAAACATACCAAAGGCCTCCAAATAACGAGCAGTGTTTTCTCAGTACGGGGAAAACCCTTTTAATCCGCAGCAGCCAAAGCAAAACCACTCTTTAGGTGATTCAGGACTCCCTCTTGTGTCCAAAGGATGGCTCTGGCGTCTCAGGGTGACAAAGTCCCATCTTCTTTAGCAAACCAGAAAATCCCATGATTGCAGCTGCCAGGCTTCATCTCCTCTAAAACTCCCTTCGCCCTTTAATAGAAATCATGTTGCATGGAAAGCCTGCTGTCCCTATGTAACACCTAGCCAAAGTGGTGTTAACCAGCGACCCAGGGTGGCATCAGCATGGAGTGAGGGTGCAGGTGAGCGCACAGTCATGTCCCCACACCACAGCCCCCAGGTTTTGCAGTCCTGGAAGTATAACTTGCTGTAGAGCCTCTCAGGAACTGCGGTCCTGTGGGTGCAAGCTGGTCTTGATTTAACCAGGCTTCAGCAGGGTTCTGCCTCTTCTCAGCATGATGCTGGCAAAGGCTGCATTTAAGGAATTACTTTTTGAAGCATGTTAGTCTTCAGAACTGGAATATATTACTACTTTGGTTGCCTTGAACATAGAAAAGGCAGGAAAAGCTGCAAACAGAAGTACTTATTTTGTTAAAGTGCATCAGAGCCTGTCCTTAACTGAGGGAACAGGCTGGGATGGGGAACCTGCTGTCTTCCAGTACTGAACCATCACCCAAACCCTCTTGAGTACCCTCATGAAGGTCTTCCCAGTGAAGTGCTGCCCCGAGGCGAACCTGAGCCCCAAGGCTGCTTCTCCCCACCTTGGGATTCCCTGTGGCAGGTGCTGGCTCCAGGAAGAGGGTGAGGAATGGTGCCTGGCCCTGTCCTTCCAACCCTGGGTGGCAACAGCTCTGAGTCATCCCCCTGAAAACAGCCCCTGGGATGCATCAGAATATATCTAGGGTGATGCATGGTGGGAGCAGGACCTCTAACATTGCCTTCAAAGGAGTGCAGCCGTGCTGCAGGAGCACCTGGGACGAAATCCTAGTCAGGGTGCGGAAGAAGGGCCTTTGTCTGCTTAGAGATGGGAGATCTGGGCCACTGCCACCAGACATACTGCCACGGGAAATGTCCACTTCTGCAAATGCCCAATGCAAATAGACACTTACAAACCACAGGTATGCCTAGAGGGGAAGGATGAAGTCCATCTGGCATGGCGCATGTGAGGGGCATCATGCCAACCCCTGCATCCCTGCTTGCTTCTTGGAACCAAAGCGTCCGGCATCCCCTGGCTCTCTGAAGCGGTTTGCTCACAAAAGAATTGGAAATGGGAGTTTTGTAGAGAAATCCAAAGAAAAGAAAGATTTCTTTCTTTCCAAAGAAAGCCTCTGTTGAGCAAATGCAGGGGGAGGCTGATGTGGTGGGTCTGGGGGTGTCCTCCTGTTGCTTCTCTTCTCCCCATACCAGACCCACAGCAGAGCTGGAGCATGGCTATCTATAGCCTAAGGAGGGCTGCCAGCACAAATGCCCTTAATATGGGTGCGTGGCTGGCTCAGCAGCATGCTGTCTGTCACTGCAGTTAGGTATGGCACATTAGCTCAAGCTTGAGCTGCATCCTGACGTCCTGTGAAACCTGTCAGTCAATCCAAGGCACCAAGACAAGTGGAAGGAAGGGTTTACTGCACTTTTTCCCCAAAACCTCAGTTCAGTTTTCCTTCCCAAGCATCTGTAATCCATTGCAAAACAAGAAGCGGCATCCTTGAGGTCAAACATAAGGAAACAAAATGCAGAAGCTCAGCTAAGTTGCAACTTTATTCGAGGTCAGGGTTTTTTGCAGGGCTCCTTGGGAAGTCTGTTATGGCTCCAAACAGCAGCAAAATGCTCCAGCTCCACCTTCCCTGTGCAGGGCACCTGGCTCCAAGCAGGGCCAGTGCCACTGACAATGAAGCCCTGTAATTTACTGCTACCTAAACCCTCTTTGGAGGACTTCCCTTGAATGAGCCCATTTGCTCCCTTCCCCAGCTGCATTGCTCCTGTTGATGCATCTTCCCTGGGAGCCAGGACAGGGCTGTTATGCCAGGAGCCACCTCAGTGCCTGCCAGCATTGACTGCTTTATGATGAGGAGAAGAGTATAGATCAAGACCAACAGACACGCAAGTGCTGCAAATTGTTCCTTAATTAAGGAGACGGGACATGCAGAGGGAGCTTAATTAAAGTTGCTCTCTGAAAGCACTTATTATCTCATCAAGAGGCTGAGCTCAGCGGCAGCTCCTGCTGATGCTGGGACAGTGCTTGAAAATCCCTCTTGGGCTGCCTTTACTACGCGTGTTTTCTCCTCACGCACATCATCCTTCAGCTGAGTCCTGACCAAAGGAAGGTGTTTTGCAGTCAAAATAAAGTCAGAGTGCTTTTTTCCAGCCCCATTTGCAAAGGTGTGTTTATCTACCTGCCTCCCGTCCCGGTTGCATCTGCCAGATGCCAGCATTTCCTGCTGTAGCATTACTCCCGCTGCACCGCAGCTCCCGTCTGCCCAGGAAATACTTTCAGTCCAGATGACTTTGAAACCCACACATGCACCCAAAGCGTTTGGCACTTTTACTATTATTATTAATGGCACTACACTGGAGCTAATTGCATTTCCCCTGAGGAAGGACAGCGTGAACACCTTTGGTTTGTGGGAAGGTGCTTTTTCACCCAAACCTCCTGTGACTGCCCCTCAGGGCAATTTGGAAAGGCTGAGGAAGATGTGCTTAGCATCCTTGAAGATTCTCCACTTCTGTTTCAAGTTCTTGGCAAGATGTCTCCAGGGTGCAGAGATTTGAAACAGTGCACTGAGATAAGCAAAGTTCATAATGTCAGTGAAGTCACCCCAAAAAACACCCTGAGTTCGCTCTTAAACTCATCCAGTTCCAACCCTCTGCCACGGGCCGGGACACCTTCCACTAGACCAGCTTGCTCCAAGCTCATCCAACCTGGCCTTGAACACTTCTCTCCCACCCAAAATGTCCTTGTGAGGTAGAGGTGAAAGGAGTCACTTTGTTTCCTGCCATGCCTGAAGGGGCTTTGGCTCCAGCACCCACCAACTACCCTTTCTGCCACCCTGTGAGGAGCCTCGTGACATTTGGGGTCCCACTTGGGGCTGGGGCCCATCGCTGTGGCAGGGACCAGCCATGGCCCCATGGGCCCTCCAAGCAGGGGAGGGCAGGGCAGGACAGGGCCCTTTCCTCAGGTATAAGCTGGGCCACCCCAAGCCCAGCTCCTCAGCACTGTTTTGACGTGGCACCAGGCAGAGAGGGACTGGCTTTGCCCTCCTTAGTTCAATCATTCATGACACCACCATGGTGGTGCCATATATATGGCATATGCCATATGGTGGGGCCATACAGCAGCAGCAGATTTTGAGAAAGGGAAGGAAATAACCCAGATCCTTCTGACAGCCGGTTTTGCCATAAAACAAAGCAAGGTCAACGGACCCGCACAGAAGACACCCTTCTGGGGAATACAGTGGCGAGATGGACGTCATCAAATCCCCGCAGATGTGTTCAGCAAGAAAACAGCAATGTCTGAAGGCCTAAACCTGAGCGCCCATGGCTGTCCGGCGCAGCACTGTCCCGCACAGCACCGCACGGGCACCTCACTGTCCCGCACAGCACCGCACGGGCACCTCACTGTCCCGCACAGCACCGCAGCCCGCGGAACGCTACGCAACGCACCCGCTCCCCGGCACCCGAAACCCCGCCTCTCCCGGCGGCAAGCCCCGCCCCTGGCAACAAGCTCCGCCCCTAACGACAAGCCCCCGCCCCTCCCGCCGCGAGCGTCCGCCAATAAAGAGGCAGCGGGCGGGGCGCGCCGCACCCTGAGGGGGCGGCTCAGCCAAGATGGCGGCTGAAGGACGGAGGCCGGGGCTGGGTGCGGGTGCGGACGGCGGTGGCGGCAGCCGGAGGGGAGCGGTGACGGCGTGAGCGCGGCCGGGGCCGGTCCGCTGCGGTTCTCGCGGCGTCATGGAAGCGGCGGCAGGGGGAGAGGACGGCGAGGAGCCCCCGCGGGAGGCCCGAGTCCTGGGTTCCGAGCTGGTGGAGACCTACACGGTGCGGGGCTGGGGAGGGTCCCCGCGGGGACGAGTGGCGAGGCCGTGTGGGCCGTGCAGGGGAGGGGATGTTGGTGGCAGCGAGGTGTGGGGGAGCGGACCCGCCTCGCCGCCGCTTCAGGCAGCCGGCGAGGTACGGGGGGAGCGGGAGAGGCCGGGCTGGATGCTGGCTGCTTAGTGCCGCCGGCTGCAGCCCGGCGCTGGGGAAGCCGGGCAGCAGGTCCCGGCTTTGTACCCGCTGTAAAGCCAGGGCGAGAATAATTTGGCAGAAGTTTGTGAGCGGTGTCTGCCGCTGTGGAGGGACCCGTGTTCTGGGAAACCGGCCGGCACTGATCGCCCTGAGCCCCTCGGAGCTTTGACCCTTCGGGAGAGCTCTGGTGTTGCAGCGCGCAGGGCCTGTGTTTGCAGATGTCGTGGTCTTGCTCATGTATACATATATATGCATGTCTAAATGTATGTGTGCGTACGATTATGACAGAATTGTCACGGAGTAAACATGGCTTTTAAAGCTGGACCAAATATATATAGGAAATTTTTTCTTCAGGTGAAAATACAGTAAAAATTCTTCTTGAAAAGATGTTATTTTCAGAGGAAATCAGGTTATTTGGGACAGGTAGCTTTTTCTCATACCCTACAGAAAGTGGAAAGATTGTCAGCAGTGTGTGTATTTTGGGGAGGGAATTAAAAGCTTGAAGTGTAACTTGTTTTTCAACTGGTTACATTCTACCAAGAGTTAATTGGTCTGTTTTTCAGGAAGGAGCTCATCATGAAGCAAACCTCAGTATAATTGCAGACAGAAAACATGTTGAGCACACCACCATTTAGTTATATAACTAAAAATGCTTTCTCCTCCTTTTAGTGTGATTTGAATGATTATATAGAATGCATATAATGACACCAGGTTTCTTTCTGCTGTAGGAACCTAAAAGAAAAGGGAGTGAAGGTTTAGAAAAGCGATATTTGTAAAGTTGCATAATAGTTCCAAGTAATACTTCAGGTCACTGACTCTGGAAAGGTACTCACAGGAAACAGAGCAGCAGGAAAGTGATTTCTAAGCTTTTTGTAGGACAGAGCATGTCCACAGCTGTAGTATATGAAGGGTTTAATGCCTTTCCAGTTAATGACCCTTGAAACATCACTGTGGGAATTACTGTCAGGTGGTGAGTAACCCTGTTTATGGACAAGAATGTAATGAGCACGGTGGCTGGAAACTTTAATTTCAGGTGTGAACCAAGATTCAGCAGTGTTCATGTTGGTGTTGAGAATTTTGTAGTACCAGTGAGTGAGAAATTCAGGTGAATTTAGTTGAGAACATTAAAATGTTATTTGCTCCCTTATTCCACAGGTGGTTGTGGACGCAGGAGGTAAAATGTTAGCTACTGTGCTGCTTCAGCATGCAGACTAGTGGTTCATCCAACCTTTATGTGGCTGCTACCCTTAATGTGCTAGATTGAGCTGTAGTTCAGGTGTGTAACTGTGCTGCAGGTAGTGGTCAGCAGATCAGCTCATAGTTGGGAATAACATTTTAAGCTGCTGAAGCTAAGCCCAAGGAAGCTTATTTCTTCAAAGCCAGATTTCTTTTTTTTTTAATGGTTAGGGTTCTGAAGGTGCCATGTTATTTTAATACCATTTTTTCTTGGGAGCTTTAAAAGCAGGGTGCTTGAAAGACAACATTTATCAGTATTTGGTCCTACTTTGATTCACTGCATTTTTGAAGGAGTTGTGGCATTAGGCTTACCTGTGTATAAGCCTTCTAAAGCTGTTGGCAGGACTTCAAGCCTGCAGCCAGCGTGTGTGAGATAGACCCAAGCCATTAGAAATGTAGGAATAAATCTTTAAATGAAAGCAGAAATTGTATTAAATTATTCACAAGGTGAAATGTTTTACAAAAATTAGCATTGGTGTTTCAAAATTAGATTAGTGACACTTAAGAATGTGATAAAGACCTGTACTAGAGCAGAAGTGAAGAAATTAGATGATGTAAAAGTCAGGCAAATCTGGTGGATGTGAGAAAGGAAATACAGCTGTGGCAAGCTACATATTTGTCAAACATGTAGTCAAGGCGGCAGTGGTCCTTGGTTTTGAGGTTTTTTTCCTCTTGGCATGTGTACTTCCTACTGTACTCTGTATTTGAGAGCTCAATCTCAATAGAAATCAGATTTGTTTCAATGACATCCATTTTACAGTTGTGAGATTAAATCCTGTAAAATATATCGGGGAGGCCCACAGTTCTGTGTCATTTTGAAGGTGCTTTAAAAAATGTGATTCTTGTTCAAGTTATTAGTGTGAAAGATAAGGCATGGATAAATCCAGCAGGAAAACATACTGCCCTTACTGATGCTTTTTTTTTCTGTTGGGCTAGAAAACTGTGAACATTTTTACTAGGTATTTCTCCTGCATGTCAGCTAGATGCTGACTGAAAGCTGGCTGGTTGCAGAAGGCCTCAAGGCTGCCAGTGCTTCCTTTGTTTACTACTATGTGTTTGTTGGCCTAGAATTACCTTCCTGCTTTTCCTGTCTTTTGCAGCTGTTTTTAGTGTAATTACTGGCTTTGATATTTAAGGAAAATACTATGGCTTCCTTTAATGGGTGTAAAGTGTCTGACTACTTTATGAAGCAGAGAGAAGATGTATTTGCATCAGTGCTCTGGAATTTGGGACCTACTGGCTGCAGTCACACTTGTGTCGCAGGCTTCCTGTGGGCAACGCTGTCTGTCATCTGTTAAGTGTCTTTTTCTTTACAGAACTGAAGCATGTGAGGTTGGATGAGGGATGCTGTAAAATTCAAACTTTCCATGGAAAGTGAAATGGACAAGTTTTTGTAATGTGTGCATCTTAAAAGAAATGTAGTCAATATTTCCCCTTTAAATACTAGGGAAATGAAAGCATGCTGTTTAGTGGTGTGACTACTGCAAAGTTTGTAGAAAACACTGAAAATACACAGCACTGCAGATACACTAAACACTTTACGAAGTAGAACTTAGCCAAAACAACTGATTAATTGAAAAAATGTACAAAATTTGTTACACAGAAAAGCTTGATAGGGACATGGGGAGGAGGAAAAGCTGTGAATGTACATACTTTTGTATTAGCTTAATAGAAACGCAGTTTGTGTCATAACTATGGGTGCAGGCTTCACATGGTATATTTGTATGGGAGATAGGGAAGTGTGAGAGAATTTCATCATCCATCTACTTATGCCTTCCAGCAGTTGGCTTGACAGGTAGGCAGTCTTTGAAGAAGCTAACCTAAACTGGCAGCCTTGTCATAGTAGTGTATTTGAAATTAATTGAAGATGTGTTTAGATGTGTCTTTTTTTAGAAACTTAGGAGGACTTTTGCTTTAAAATTGATTTCTGTATTACAAGTCTTTGGAGCATGTAAGCATATTGCCTTTGTATTTGTTCTTCAAGATAATGGCAGCTTGTGGATTGATGTGAAATCAGTTGCTGTCACTCTGCATACTGATGCTATTTGAGTGGTGAATATGCACTGCCAGCTCTGGCTCTGTTCTGCATGGGTAATGCTATGGCTTTTTAAAAACTTAATTGGAGGAATTGTGTCAGTGCATGGAAACACTCACTTTAACAGATAGTTTCTTGACCAGACTATCCTTTTGGCTCAGTGCTATGTTTCTAGAAGTGGTCAGCGCTTGCCATTTCAGAAAAGGATATGAAACCTTTATTATAAATTTATTGTACCCAGAGAGGAGGAGCACCCCTTCCTCATCTTGTGAGCTGTCAGTTGTGGACTGTGAAGTTTACTGTGTTTTCAGTGTCTAATCTGAGGTTTTATGCATTGTGTACTCAATCTGTACTCATTTAGCTATACTGCTTGATCTGCCATAATTTAGCAGAGTCAGCTTTTAAAAAGAACTTAGTCTTTTTATTATGACTTCTAAATGTAGTAATACTTCAGTTCTGACTTTAATCTTCTGGTTTCTTTGAGTATCTCCTTGTTTTCCTTAGGGTTACTTTTGGGTGCTCAGGTTATTCCTGTTCTAGTTTGTCACCAGCATGGTGAATAATCCTGATCTGCTGTTTCCCAATGCAGCATTATGGGAATGCAGACACAGGCCCTACTTAATTGAGACTGTAATTCTGTAGGCATTCATCTGTGTTTCCAGTGCTCATCTGAACACTGATGTGTCACTTGCTGTGAGCACTAGTCAGACATCTTGGTTCACTTCTCGGTAGGACTTGAGTTTTGTTGAGGAAGCCAGTGTCAGATGCTTATAAAAATATAATTGGTACGAGAGAGTTCACATTTTAAAGTGCAGGTGGTATTCTATTTAATGTTTGGTAGTGTGCTGCTCTGTACTGACAGGACAGAGTAACAGGCCAGTGAAAATTGGGCTCTTCAGTAACAAACTGAGACTGTTGAAGCTTTTTTTCTTCAAGTGTGTTTAGCACCTAGATGCGCAGCATTCTCATAGCAGCTATGAGTCAGGTCTGTGTGATCTGTGGTGGTAAGCAAGTTCTCAACTACTGAATGCTTTCAGGATTTGATTACGAATTGGTGTTTTCCCAAAGGAATATAGTTGGATAGGATAACAGTTTAATTTGTTCTTTTCAAGTACTTGTAGAACTGGTTTTGCTGAGCATTGTTTGTGTTCTACTTTGTGTTATATTTTGTACCTTTTAAATTTCTTTGGGATAGCTTGCTTCTGGCATATCCAAAGGTACTTTGTGAGCTTCCTGCAGAACTGGTACTGTTCAGTCTGGAAAGTCAACTACAATGAAAGTCTTGTGTTGTTTGGTATATGTATGTCTAAAAATACTTAGCTTTTGTAAAGACATGTTGGATTGCTATAGATAATGGTAGTGATTCTTTGGGCATAGTTGTAACTCTCAGAAAGCTGTCTTGTGTGGTTTACCCCAAAAGAAATAAAATAATCCAGCCAGTCAAAGGATTTGGCTATTTCAGAAGGGTACATTAAGGGAAGCAGATTTCTGCTTAACTGTGAAGTGACATCAGGGTATTTGCCAAGTTCCTCCGCCCATTGTGGAACTTTGTAAATTGAAGGAGGGATGCTGCTGTTGTAGGCTTGTTGTGGATAGCTTTGAATACCAACTTAAGTAGCAGGAATCTTCAAAACAGGAAGTAGCTTAGAGATCTGTTATTAACTTTTGGGCTGCAAAAAATGAAAGCTGTTGCTTTGCACTGCTGTCTGTATGGTGGAGGGGGGCACTCTTGTGAATGAGGCATTTTACATTAGCAAAGTCACCTTAGAGTCTGGATTAGATTTTAGTTAACTGCGATTCTTCAGATATTTTCAGAATGTAGAATCACCTTATAGTGCTACAATAACCAGCATGCCTCACACTGAGCTTCTCCTTAAGACAAGTTGCTTTGCTGTCCCTTTACTTAAATTTCTTCCTTTCAGGTATACATTATTCAGGTCAGCGTTGGCAGTCATCAGTGGACAGTCAAACATCGTTACAGTGACTTCCATGACCTGCATGAAAAGGTATGGATATTAAAACTGTGCCCTTGGTGCTGTACAGTTTGTGTGGTTCTGTTGTACGGGACAAATTCTTTCCTAAAGAAAGAGAATATCTGCCAGATACCATCTGAACTGCAGACTAAATCCTTTTTTATATGAACAATATTATTTCAGCCTGTTACACTTCCCTCTACAGCTGGGGGAGGGTGGCCTTGGTTCTGAGAGAACCTTCTCTCAGAGTGGAGTGCAGGCTAGAGTCATTAAACTTCCCAAGAGAAATGTTTATGATCAGCTGATCTGGTAACCAACTGCTTGATTGGCGCAAAGCCTCTTTTCTGGGTATGGTGGATGGTAAAACTGTTGTTAGTATGATGGGGTAGTTGCTAACCAGTACTGTTTTAATAAAGAAGCAGGTGAAAATGAGGGAAAGTCGAATTTACTGAAGTAATTTTATTTTTGGATCTTACCAGGATCAGGCAACGTGCTCTTAATGTGTTCTGT
Organism: Brotogeris chrysoptera; assembly: GCA_030323915.1. Lineage (NCBI taxonomy): Eukaryota > Metazoa > Chordata > Aves > Psittaciformes > Psittacidae > Brotogeris > Brotogeris chrysoptera. The sequence continues at coordinate 10,552 of JARCZZ010004521.1, forward strand.
TGCATCTTTTGTACAAGTTTAAGTAGTGAGTTGGGTTGTAACTCTGGTCTTTGTCTTTCAGCTTGTTTCAGAAAAGAAAATAGATAAAAATCTGTTACCTCCTAAGAAGATTATTGGAAAAAATTCCAAAAGCCTGGTGGAGAAAAGACAAAAGGAATTAGAGGTCTACCTGCAAACTCTGCTAGTCAAGTTCCCTGTTACTGCTCCAAAAGTTTTGTCACACTTCCTACACTTTGATTTATATGTGAGTTATGTTTTTAGCATATGAATGGAAGCCTGCGCGTCTTTTTCTGGCTCTGTGACTTGGAGGGAATTGTGTGGAATCTTTGCAAAATAGCTGAAACTGCTCTTTTTCACCATTTTGCACAATGTAATAAACAAGGCAAATTTAAAGATTTCTGACACCACTTTATTGCAGCAGATACTGTGCTGGGATGTAGTGTGGATAGGGACTTCAAGGGGAGCAAACAAATGCTGGCAGGATAGTTGGAAGCTGTGGATAAATGTGAAGCTAAATTGGTTGTTAGGCTGAAGTCAATAGCACTGGCTCTCTGAAGGAACATTGCATAATTCATCCACACCCCCCTACGCAGTGGTTAATGGTTAGAGCTGTGGTTCACACTAAAACAGTTTCCAGTAGCCCAAATGAAGAAAAATGGTGCTTCTCAGTGGTAGGAGCACTGATGGAGTGCCCTCTGGAGAGCCAGCTCCAGCTAGCAGACAGGAGGTTACAGTAAAGGATGCTTGAAGTAAGAAGCGATGGCTTGCCTTCATGTTCAGGCTGCAATTTGTTCATTTATCTCCTGTGTCTAGTTAGTTGTTGGGGTTTTCTTCCAGTATGGTGTCATGTTGTTAGGGGAAGAATGAACTTTGTAAGGAGGAAAGTGCGTTGGAGAACTCCAAATGCATGTGCTGAGATGGCCATTTGCGATTTGATATAAAGGCTTCAGGAATGAATCACAGGTGGTCCATTGGGTGTGTTAATGAAATGTTATCAACAAAGAAAAACCTGGTTTAGTTAAGTTCCATGAACATAATTATCCTGGTGAGAATTTAGAGTTTGAGTTGAATAACAGTGGAAGGTTTACTTCATAGTGTTGCTATTGCGCTTCAGATTTGAGTGAGAAGCATTAGCTTGTCACAATCAAACCCACTAAAATGGATCGGAAGTTTAATTGTATTAAAAATGTGCACAATAATGTAGGGAGAATTCTGTTCAGATGGCACAAGCTACCTGATCACCAGGAAGTTGTGTGATTTTTCTGTTCTCTGGCTACTGTCTCTTAAATGGTCTGTTTCATTAATGTTTCAGTGCTGTAACTTCAACAAAGCTTTTTAATGCAGGCAGAATTCTTCCTAGTCCCTCTCTTGGTTTTCAGTTAGACTGTTATTCTTCCTCTTGCTGTAATGTTCATGATTTTTTTTCCTTTTCCAGAGAACTAATGTTATTTGGGTATGAATTCTTCCCCAATTCCATATGGTGCTTGTGTATTAAGAGCAAAGTTAATGCTTAATCTGCATTTCATTGCTTCTGCATTTCATTGCTTTAGAGCAGTCTGACTTGAGGTGTAAACTCAACAGTTTTTGCTTGGAACTTTAAATATTTACCAAAAAGGTTAGTTATTCAGCAGAAAAGCTAAATACCACAGCACTTCTACTAGAAAATGACCTTCCTGTAGAACTTTGATCTTCTAAAATATCTTTAATACCAGACAGCCCATGTATGTGCTTGAGCCATTATTATAATCCCAGATATATGTAGGAAGGCTGCAGTATTTTTTGTCTATACTTACTTGTAGTCTTTCCAGTAGGAATTATTTAATTTTATTTTACAGGTTAATAGAATTAAATGCAGTAGAAATTCCTAACATAAATACATTAAAACCACTTTGAAGCATTTAGATGTCACAGGGAAACGCCAGGTGCAGTTTAGTTAAGAGAAGGATTTTCATGTAACAGTAATATAGAACATTATTGTTATTTTGACATTTAATAGGATGTCTCCAGCGATACGGGGATGCTTATTTTGTTGCACTGTCTTGTACTTTGTAATCTCAGAAGATTTGGTTTGTTAACTTACAGATAAAAGCTTTAGCAAGAAAATTCAGTGCCCACAAGCTGCTGTTCAGAGACACCTGCAAACAATGGATCTCTGGGTGTGATGCATATATATAGTTAGAGCTGTGACAGAGATCTCTTGTAGGTCTGACAGAGGAATAGAGTTGCTTTCTTTGCCTGCTGGTGGCTGAACAGTTGAAGTCATCATCTTGTTTCAATTATAAATGTAGAAAAAAATTCTGCTCTGTCCCAGATGACAAAAGGGGTACAGAATATAGTTTTCAATTAAGTCTGTGCATGCCAGAGAAGTGTAATTGGCTTATTCAAATGAGAGTCAGAATTGTTGAATTTCAATTGGAATGCAGCTTCTAGCTTCTTGTTCTCAAAACTATGGTGTGGAGGCTTTGTTCGTTCTCAGTGGGTGGGGTTTCAGTTATACTAAGAATGTGCTCTTTAAAATGCTTGCTTCATCAAATGTGCTGAACTGTCTGCTGCAGATGTACTGTGGATTTATTCCCTTGTAATGAATCATCAGGGATTTGTGAGCAAAGTAAACTCATCTAATATTAATTTTGTGATGATCCATAGTGTCTGTTTATCCTTTGCAGCTACCTTAAAATGAGATGCGTGTGTCTAGGGGAAGCTTTGCTATCACAAATGGTTTTATTTTGTTCTTTCTGTGGGCCTTTGAGAGAACGCTATTGGAATGGCTCGGAACTATTTCTGGACTTACACTTTTTGAGCATTTGCTTTTTGTGGAGGGGTGTATGCCCAGATGGGAAATGCTTGTACTGATCTTTGTGAATGTTCAGATTTAGAAAGAACAAATCCCAGCTTTGAGAGGTTTTGGATTTTTCTTTCCTTCTGGAGCTGTTAGTGCCTGGAATGGAGGCTGAGCTCCTGGGTGGATGCAGGAAGATGGAGATGATGATGGATGGGGAAAAGGGATTCCTGAATTACTCTGTAGCAAGCATAATAGTTGAAGTACAGAAAGCTCATTACTACTTATGTATCTCTTCTTCCCTGTAGACCTGCTAATCTAAAGTTTTCTGGGTATTAGTGATATTCCAAGGCAAAGTTGAGTGCTTGGTGCATTAGGCTAGTCTTAGTGCCATAGTTGTAACAGTTTCTTCAAAGCAGCTTTCTTTCAAGTTGGGCTGAAAAATTAGAGCCCTAAATATGTAAATAATACTTGGTTTATTCTTCGCAGGAGATCAATGGGATCACCGCTGCACTGGCTGAAGAGCTCTTCCACAAAGGTAAAGAACTGGCAAGAACTAAACTGGGAATGCTCTCTATGTGCCTGCATTCACACACCTGTGATGTTTCATCTCCAGAAAATGAGAGACCTGAATCTTCTGTATCAGACTAAGACATTTTTCTTTCCCTTCACCTTTTTCTTGCAGTTTGCATTTTGATTCAGGCTGCCTTTTGGGATAAGCTGTAACAGTAGTGCTAGTACTTTTGGAACCAAAAGAAATTGATAAATTGAGGTTTTGAAAAGGGGTTACTAGTCTGTGTCTGTAAAGGGTAAGGTGTGGTGATCAGGAGCTGTTGCTAAGCTTTCTGTCTTGGTGTGTTTTAGTGTAACCTGTAAGGGAGATTTTGTATCAGAGTCCTGATGCAAGTGTGTGTTGAATGTGAGAGACCACTTTACATATCTGAATAATGTTCTTCCACAATTCAGGAAACATGGGGCCACCTTAAGTCAGTTAAAGGATGTGCTTTTCAGAGGCTGGCAGATGAAGATGAAATGCACTTACTGTAGCTGCAGCAGGTCTAATTGGTCCATTGGCAGCAGGAGGCATGTGAAATGATTAGCCCATACTAATTTTGTTTAAAAGGGCATGCTAGATGCTACTGTATAATTCCCGTGTGATAGGTAACGCATGCTTCAGCATGCCTTTTCAGATTGTTCTGGCACAGAATTAATTTTAGGTGAAGCCGTTTCAGAGAGTTCTCTCAGCAAATTTTGGAACATTTTAAGGAAGCTTCTGAAGAAATTTCACCTAACTTTGTAGTGCCTGTAGTCTTGCTGGTACCAGAATAACTGGTGCCTGACTGCTGTATGTTAGTTTAGCCTTCCAGTAATGTGCAGTTGGACTCTTGGACTTGCTCCCACTGAAGCCAAAAGGGAACTTTATTCCTCAAGCAGAGTTGTCAGATGCTCTGTCATGAAAGCTGATGTTCTTGTCCATGAAGTCAAATTGATAGTCCTAACAGGAAGTCGAGAAAGATGGATATGAACTCCGCATGTGTGTGCTTTGACTGCTGTAGCCTGCTTTGACTCTTGCGCTTTCAGAGAGGGCTGTGGGTGCTGTTTGCTACTGTTTCTAAAATGAAAGTCTTCATGCTCTCAAAGAAAACAATTTGCTACAATTCTGCTTTTAGGCAGCCTGGTCAACCGTTTAAGGTTTGGGGTTTTTACGTGGTGTGGTGGTGTGTACTGTTCTTATAGAATAAATCCTAACTGCCATAGAACTTAGGGCTGTGTTGGAAAAAGCTTAGTAACTCTTACATTATATAAATAAACTTTGATTCCAGTCCTCTTTGAAATGGAGGGGAATGTGCCATTATGTGCATTAGGAGCTTCATGCTTGTGTAATTTGTGCCCATTTGAGCACCTAGGTTATGAGGACTTTGGTCCCTCCATTGTGAGCTTAGAGGATGTGACAAATGTTCACACGCTTAATTTCTAACATTAGGCATTCTGTGTAGTCTTTATTCTGTTGTAAACACTGCAGCATTGTGTTTGATATCATCATATTTTGTTTTTCAGGAGAGCAGTTGTTAATGGCTGGAGAAGTCTTCACCATTAGACCCTTGCAGTTATATGCTGTCACTCAACAGTTGCTCCAAGGGAAACCTTCATGTGCTAATGGGGATGCCAAAACAGATCTAGGTCATATTCTAGATTTCACTTGTAGACTGAAGTATTTAAAGGTGAGCTATGCTTGCACAAATACTGGAGATGTTTTCTACCAGACTGACATGATTCTTAGCATACTTCTGGAGTCTAGTCTGAAAGCACAGCAACCTTATTGATAGTAAACACCTTCAGGCACTTTAAGTCAATGTTATGTGTTTATTCTTCCAGCTTTCAATACAGTGTAGTTTTCTAATAAGGACGTTGATTTTTCTTGTGTGATATGGTCCCTTCAGCAGTGCTCTCTGTAGAGATGCAGCCACAGAATCTTACTGGGTGCTAGTAGGAGTGGGGAGATAGATAAATATTATTCTCTTCAACCCCACATTCTTTGCGAGCACTGTGGGTAGACCAGTGTGTATGTATACGTATGCATATATGCATGTATATATAAATCCTGTCCCCTTTCTTGCCTTTGACTGTATCTAGAAGTTAAACCCCCCCCAAACTGATAAACTCAGTTTCGTAGATGAGATGGCCCTGAATTTCTAGCTGAAATACTATTTCAGAATGAACGTAAAATGGCCTCAGAATAGATAATTTTTTTCTAGAGTCAGTTTCATTTTTTCTAACCATATAAGTGAATTGGAAAGACTTTTCCAGAGCAATTATTTTATCATTTCATGCTACAGCTCAAACTCTTAACCTCTTTGTTACATGAAGAGTTTCCTTTTAATTGTGTGGTGTGCTCAAAGGGGAAACAAAGTAGTGGAGTGAAGGAAGCTTCACTGGAGGACTAAAGAAGTTGAAAAAGCAAAGCCACACTTGTAATCATATTCCAGTGGATCTTAAGTTGCCTTTGCCATCCTCTGAACGAAGGATTCTTTGGCTGGAGGAGAGCAGTGTTGGGAAAATACCCATCTTCAGAATTTCTGGCCCTTCCGAATGCTTGTGAGTGGGCACCTTCAGAGCTTGTAAGATACATATAAGAACAGACAAAAACCTTAGATATATCTCCCAAAAATCTATTTACAGCAAACACAAATGAAACTAAGTGTATTCTATGTGGCTGACATGCTCTGAGATAAGAATCCAGTGCCTACGTGGAAATACTAGGTGCATGTTTTAGATGTGTACCAGTGTCTAATGTTTTCTACAAACCTATTATCAGTATCTTGAACTCCATCCACTGTAGTGAAATTGAAGACAGTTCTGTATCAGAGGATCCAGGTATTCCAAGGAGATCGTCCTTAGTGAATGCAGCTCTAGCTTGGTCAGCTGAGCATGAAGCCTTCATCAGTCTTGCCTATGGTATCTTTTTTGCATGCCCCATGTGCTACAAAATACAAGCACAAGGTGGCAGCTGGAGTTCAGTGCTTCAGGTTCAGTGCACTTAACTGGTGCAGCTGTCATTTTTTTTTCCCTGAAGAGTTAATCTGCAAGTTTCATGAATCATTCCATACTTGAAAAATTATCTGGAATTCTGGCTGTCATTCCACACTACTGTATTTGTGCCATTACCTGTGTAAGGCTGTCTGAAATGTGGATGAGTTGGATTGTGTATGCTAACTCTGTTCTTAAATATTGATTACTAGGTCAGTGGAACAGGAGGACCTTTTGGAACCAGTAACATTCAGGAACATCTCTTGCCTTTTGATCTGTCAATTTTCAAATCACTTCATCAAATAGAGGTACAAGTGAGATACTGCTTGTATTATATATGCTCTGCAAATGCCAGGTCCGCATATCTCTCACAATTGGTATCTCTGATTTGGTGCTAGGACTGAGGAGTGCAGTTTTTAGAAGCACTGTGTTTCATTTGTGAAAAAAATACTGTTTCACAGGTCTTCGAAATAAGCTTCAGGCATAGCTTTGCTTAGTGGAGGAGGAAAGGCTCTTCATCTTGAAGACTTCGTAATTCTGTGTTCATGAGAAGTATTGGATTGGCTGCACCAGACTGACGTTTTTATCTAATAATAAACACTGCCCACAAACTAACAGTAGTAATGTGGAAGGAATTTTTTCAAGGGTGGCAGGAGTTTTCTGTTTACTGTGGCTTCCCTTATACACCAGGAAATGTGCCAGTTGTGGTTGTATGATGTGTGTGATCATCCCTGGACAAGGACCTGGCTGCTGGACAGACCTTTAATGGTGGTGGTCCAAGTGGTGCTACAAGAAAGAGACTCTAATCTTAAACTTGGGTCTGTGTGATTAGCTCACTAGTGTATTAAATATTTATATTAGTATTCTCACTTTTTAGGCTTTTTATTTACGGTAGAGAACACAATACCTAACTAATAGTGTCTACAGGTAGAGCCATGTCTTGAGATACCTCTCTTTTTGGAAACAGTAACATACTGTCCCCTGCTAAACTGCCTGGGTAGTTTCACACTGAAGAATACATGAGGCAGGTGGAAAGTCAATGGAGAAGAATCTTTTTCAGATAGCTGTTTGAGTTGCAGTTTTCTGCAGTCATGTCTAATTTCTTGCTTCAGCTTTACCAAATACTGGTATTTCTGACCTGATTATCTCAGGAGATTTTAGGATTGTGCTGTAACTACCTTCCAAATTGGTGGAGAATCTATTGAAGCTTTTAGCTGCCTTTTCCATGTCTCTTATTTGGCTGTTCTAGCATTTCTGACTTTGTAATGTCATTTTTTTTTTTTTAAATAGATCAGTCATTGTGGGGGGAAGCTTATCAAAGGGTTGACTTCATCTAAGCATGCTCTGGCCACAATGAGTGTTCGATTTTCAGCAATGTCGATGAAGGTGAGTTCCTTCTTCTGGTGAGTGTTCAAAGCATGCGCAAAATAACATGCACATTATGGAAATTGCTATTTGGAGTCCATGTGCTTTCCTGTCATGATTGTTGTGGGTTCTGCTTTTAAAACTGTGGACCTGTGAAAGCGTTTGCTACCTCTTCAGAGTTTTAACTTTTAAGAGGGGAAGTGTTTATAAGTGTCCCTTCATGGGGACATTTGTGATGCCTTTATTGGAGTGTATGTTTCTGATATACATCCACAACTGAATGCATGTGTCTTGTGATTTGGCAAGGGCTATCCAACAGCACAAAATTCACAGTTCCTATATTGTTCTTACACATTCCCCAGTGTGGATCATCTGCTGGTATTGAAACTCTCTCCCTGTAGATCTAAATTCTGACCCAGTCAGCTCACATTTTAAGACTTAAAGCTTTAAAATTATTAAGCTTAGAAATCTTCCTTATGTACATAACACTCTTTGGATTGGTTCCAAAACTGTTTGTTTTCACTGGTTCAAGCACAATATTTTAGTATGCTTGTCTTAAATAGGAAATCCTGGTGCCTGAGGCCTCTGAGTTTGATCAGTGGGAGCCAGAGGGTGAAACTGCAGGCTGTCCAGTGACAGCAGTTATCCCAACTTGGAGAACTTTGACAACTTTGGATATGAGTCACAATAGCATCTCTCAAATTGATGATTCAGTGGTAAGAAATACTTTTTCATTTGTGGAAAGAAGCGTGACTGATCTTCTGTGGTACATTATGTATCAGAGATTTTGTATTTGCTTTTTATGTATCTTTTTTTCAGGAAGGTTTTCAGTTGCACTTGGTCTGTGTTGATTAGCCCACCCAAGTTAGTGCTTAGGAGATTTGTTCCTTTACTACTTTGGTATTTTCTTTGCTAAAGGAGAAGTTTGTCATCCTGTGCTATGTAAGCAACACTTCCATCAGTACTGACTTTTTGAAACACTTTTACTCTTTTCATTGGCTTCAGGCCGCTTACGGAAGTGGGGTGTTTTTAAAAAGAACAACACATCTCTTGAGCTCAACTTTGGACCAAGGCTGAAGCTTCCTGCATATTTAAAAATCTGGGCTTGCTGGCAGCCTTTTTGACATTGAAACAATGAAGGGCATAAAACTAAAGTTTGGAGTATTTTTTGATACCTTAGAATTACATTTTGCAAATCAGTAAAGAAAAGAGAAGTAGCTTTCATCACAAGAACATGTCAAATATGAACATAACTTTTTACTTGAACTACTCTTGTGAAGCAGAAAATAGTTATGTTTGTAGCTCAACTAGAAATCTTGGACTTCTAGTGCAGTTCTCTTGTTCAGGATTTTTTGTGATGGTGACTTTGGGTTCTTCAGGTCTGAGTCTAACCTTAACTCCAAGGTGAATCATTGGTGAGATTACAACCAAAATCACTGATGTTAGAATTCAGCATCAAGTGTAAGGCATGAGTCCTCCAAAAATAAAAGGCTTTCTGTGTTAAAGTGCGTTTTCAAGAGGTTTGTGTGGCTATGTAACACTTGGCTGGTATAATCAAAACATGGATATGAATAATTTAACTTATTCTGGTTTTTGGTACTATTGTCTTTATCCAGGTTTGTGTAACAAATATGCTTGTTTAATAAGATGGAAACACCTATTGATGTTTCATCTATAGTTAATAGGGTGAAACTGAGAGTCATTTGTATGTCTTCAGAAAGAAACAGGTTTCAAATTAAAACTTGACCATGTTCCTCAGTATAACCTGGTTTTCTTAAGATTCAACTCTTCTGTTGCACTAGGTCATATTGAAATACCAACAGCCAAGAGAGACTGTGCATTAGATGCCTTTCTTTTGTTGTTGATCAGCTGATAGTGAAGGAAGTATGGCCTGATCTGTAAGATGAAATGCATTTAACACATGGTTTTTTTTCCTCCTCACATAGAAATTAATACCGAAGATTGAATTCTTGGATTTGAGTCACAATGGGGTGTCTCTGGTAGAAAATCTACAGGTAAGTGGTGCTTTTGAAGGTGACTTTTTATTTTTCCCCTCCAGACTCTCTGAGACGTTAGAACAGATTTTCTTGAGTCAGAATTTTGTTGCTCATCTTCCTTTTGGAGAATAATTTAAGCCCAAGTATCTTATCCTTCATAACACTTTTCATGATGCATTTCTTACTTGTTCTGGATATTATAATTTCTTTGCCAATATTGACATACAGCATTTAGTTGTTAACTAAATTCATTCACTGCCAGCTACATGTGTGGGTTGGTAAAAATGCAGTTGAGGTTCCCTTTCTGCAAGCTTGAACCTGTGAAATGAACAATTTTATATCATGTTTTTCGTGCTAGGCAATGTCCAGTATGAAAACCCTGTTGCACAAAAACAGCAAGCTGCAATAGTGTCTTTGATATTGCTTACTGAACATGGATGTATTACTGAACATGACATGTATTTTCTGTGCTTTTGTAGCACCTTTACAACCTTGTTCACCTGGACTTATCCTACAACAAGCTAACATCATTGGAAGGCGTTCACACAAAACTAGGAAACATCAAAACTCTGAATTTGGCGGGAAATCAGCTGGAAAGGCTGTGTGGTCTTAACAAACTGTACTCATTAGTCAACCTGGATCTGAGCAACAACAAAATAGAACAGGTAACTGCTGGTTTTCACTATTGAATTGTACTTTAGATCACAAGCAGTTTTTCTAGTGGATGAGACTGCAAATAAAAGTGTGTCCAGTGTTTTTAATTCTGGTAATCATATGTATGGTTATGCATGAAATGCTCAGGTGTCTGCTCATTTTCATTTAGCCAATCTGTATTCATCCTTTTACTAAAAAACTTTCAGATTGATGAAGTAAAAAATATAGGAAACCTCCCATGCTTAGAGAAGGTGGTCTTATCCAGCAATCCGTTGAGCATCATCCCCGATTACCGGACCAAAGTACTTGCTCAGTTTGGGGACAGGGCCTCAGAGGTAAGCCGTAGTGCACTTCCTTTGAAGCTGGAGTGTGAACGAAATCTTTTCTCAAGCCTGGTGAGGAAAGTAGTGTGAATCTTCTAAAAACCTGACAAATTTTTGGTGTGTGTTGGAGAAGGTTGTTAGAGAATGAAATGGTATTAACATTGACGATGTTTCTGGATCGAAATCGTATTAACATTGACGATGTTTCTGGATCTAAATGCAACTTTCTTGTGACTTCATTGGGTAGCAGTATGTTAATAGTGAAACACAGTTGTGCTAGAAAGGTCTTAAGCTTACCCGGCGCTTCTGAGTGCTTTTTAAATTCATGTTAGAGCTCCAGTGTGATGATTGGATTTGTATGATGGTTAAAAATGCACCTGAATTTGCATTAAGCTACCATAAGTTCATACTACATTAATTCTCATAGCTTAATGCAAGTCAGATCTGCAGTTTAATGTTTTCAATATTTTTAGACGCTTTAACATGTTTTTTAGGTCTGTTTGGATAACATTGTTACCACAGAAAAGGAACTAGACACTGTGGAAGTGCTAAAAGCTATTCAAAAAGCAAAGGAGGTGAAATACAAATTGAGCAACTCTGATAAAAAGGTGCGTTGGTGCTGTGGGAGGTGTAGAATGTGCTGTATGCAAAAACAGCTTACAGAAAGACTTCAGCAAAATAGAACTAAGCAGAATTCATTAAACTTACCTTAGCATGAAAGCTTTTATGCTTTTTGTGCTTTAATGTGGTACGACCTCTTAAGGTTGCTTCTTTTCCCATTTAGTTTTCAATGTAATTTCAATAATTATCTGACCTTCATTTTTGTACTGGCTTGAGAGAAAGGAATTGGGAGGAAAAGATGACTTAATGGTGTACACAATGAATATGCAGTTGACCATAACAGCCATATTTTACTACTAGTACAAGTATTGCAGAGGTGTGATTTTACTGCTTGTGTTGCAGAGTGCTGAAGTGACTTCCCTGAACTTTTTTCTTTGAGTTTTTAACAGTGAGAAAGAATTGGACCTCTAAATTCTCTTTGTCTTCTCTCATGTCTGTGCTATGTAGTTGGTTAGTCTTGTTTTGGCAATAAACTTATTAGCAGAACATGTTCTGTCCCTACAGTGTGTAGAAATTCTAGTTTCATTCACTTGTGGTTTGTGAAAATAGCTGCTTGTTTTGTCAATACAGTGATTAGTCAGTGATCAGATTGACTTCTTTAAACAAATTCTTAGTGGAATTCTACTTAATGTGAAAACAGACGCTTGAGAGGATGTGACTACGCCTCCCCCAAAAAGCTGATTCTATCTTTGCTTTTACTGAAATTGAGAAAGCTTGTGTGGACTTATTTTAGTTCAGGGTCTAATGTGTCCTGTGTACTTTGTTGGGTTTTTTTTATTTTAATTGCTGCATGCTTTCTTTATTAGATCAGTGAGGACTCCAGGCTCACTGCTGCCAGCTCCAAATCAAACTGTTCTTCTCTTACTGTTCATCCTTCCTCTCCCTCTCTGCCTCGTCCTGTCAGCTCCAGCCAAGGTAATCATGTATGTATCGTGCTGCTGGGCTGAGCCTCTTGGTTCTGCTTTTCTAAGCTGCATTGATATACATGAATATTATGTGCGTGGATATAGGGCTGATTAAGTCAAAGCAGAAAGACCTGGTAGTATTGGCTTAAAAAGTGGAGGCTGTGTGTATGTGAATTGGCAGGACTGACCTGTTGTTCACTGTAGTGTGAATTAACTGTAGTGGGATTTTTGGGTACAGGGCATTTATTTTTTTGCTGCATTATCTTGCAGAAATCACCAGCAGAGGACTATATATCTGTTCATAGTTTAGATACATATCCTGGTGGAAAACTAGGGCATATATAGACAACATTTAGTAGTTGCTCCTCTACCTGTTCTTCATCTGCAAAACGTGAGCTCAAGCAGTATATGTTCCATTACGGCTTTTTTGTAAGAGCTGTATTTCTGTCAAACAACAAGGAAGGTTGAAAAAGGAGATGAATAAAAGACAGTTGTGGGATTAGTGTTCTTCTGGCTGAACCTGTGATTTCAGCACATCTGTTGTGCTCTACAGCACCTGCTGATCTTACCTAAAAACTAGTTTTACTGTATGCTTCAAATAAGTGTGCCTGTTGCATTAGCGCTTGGAAGAATGGTTCGTCTTCATCTTTGCCAGGAGCTTGTAAGACTGACTTACTCAGTGACTATTCATTTGTGACTGAGAAGAAGAGAGAAAGATCGTTTTTATTTCTTCCTTTTGCCTGATTGAAAACTTAAAATGCAGGAGGATATGAATAGTGGAAGAAGAATTTGTAACCATTTGAAAGATCAGGGATTATTTTCTTGATAATTTGGGGTGTAACAGTTTACTCTTCCGTATAAATCAGTGGATTGGTGGATGGGGGAAAGATGCTTGGAAAGCTTCATCTTTGAAAAAAGTCCATTGCTGTGATTTCTGTAAAAGAAGTAGGGGTTTCTTGGTTCACTGTGCAAGAATTAAATTGTTCTGACAGCATTTGATTGAAGAACAGGCAACTTAGATACAGGTTTCATTGCTGTTAGGTACTTTGTCCCTCTAGATCTCTTTTCATCTGCAGGTAAAATGCCTGATTTTTCCAAAATGAAGTCAGTGCTTGCTTTAAAGTATTAAGCATTTAAGTTACAGGATTGAGACAGTTTGTCTGTATGACAACCTGCAGTTTTATAAAGGACTAGCTGTAAAAATGCTAGCAATCACTGTGACTTTAAAAGCCGTTTGTCAATAGTCTTTCTATTACAGTAAATACTTAGGTGCAAATGAGTCTTGGGAGGAAAAATGAAAATCTAGATCTTGCTTTTGAAGTACATTTTATACAGAGTGCTGTTTTATACAAAGGTTAGTGTAACATTTAAGGTTTATTTATTGTTACCATTCTCCATAATGTTACTTTACTGGTATCTTGGGGATGGCTTGTATGAATAGCGGGAAAATGAGGAATAGGGCAGGCTATTTCTCAGCTTTAACAATATAAATTGACTATTTGCTATGTATTTAGTTAAAGGGTTGTTTGCCAGTTTTGAGAAATCCAGTTTAAAAACTCAAAATATGCTAAGCAATTAGTTTCACTGTTAGGCCTTAAATCATGAACAATGGGATTAATTTCCTGATATGCTATTTCTATGAATTTTCGCTGCAGTTTTTCTAGACACCATCTGTTTCCATAACATATTATTCAAATGAAATGTCACTGGCAAATGGCTTATGGAAAAAGATTAAATATTTATATAGGAAACAGTAACCCAAAAATAATGGTGTCATGTTATGTTTTTCCTGTCAATTTGAGTTTCCTTTTTGCTAACACAGTGTTTTGTTCAAGTAATAAATACCTCTTGTGTTTCCTCTAAGAGATGGTTTGATGAAATCTACGAAAATTTAACGTCAGTCCAAAAAGACAGATGCAGGAGCTTTTCTGCTCAAGCCAGAAACGTATCCACACTGTAATTGTGCTGGTTTATTTCCACACTTACACAGTTGTGCTGGCTGGCTCAGTGGTAATACTGAAAATTCTATTACCTGTGAATATCACAGGTAAAAAGTCAAATGTCTGAGAATGTTGCTTTATCTTCACTTCTAAGTTTTTACTGATGATTTGGCTTTGAACCCTGCAAAAATGTTCAGAATACGGTGAGATAATTGTCTTGAGTGGCATTTGGGGGACCAGGTCTTCTGAGGCTGGTGGAAGGTTTTACACAGGCTTTTGTTCGCTTGAAGCCGATAGAAATTTGAGACAATGCTACAAAGTTTACACAAAATGCTCTGCTGTGGTTTTTTTTCCAGCCTGGCAATATTTTTTGGTAAAAAGGTTAGTATTAACAAACCTGATGAGTTGTGTCAGGAAGAACTCTTGCACCAGATGTTGAGATTTGAATTATTAGCTTGAAAAACAAACTTTAGCAGTCTTTAATGCAACTTTCAGGACAACTAAATTTACTTCTGTAATTGGACTGAAATACTGCCTGATATTATTTTATCTTGGCTATTATGTGAAGATATCCTTTAGCTTTTAATGGTTTATGATCTGATCTCGATTATATAATTTTAATTCCACTTGTTTGGTAAATAGTATTAGACATTCGTTTTGGTTTTACTTCAGTGATTTTAAGAGCTCTTTATGTTTGTTCTAGAAATAATTTGTGAAAAAACAGTCCTAGCCAGCAGTTTTTTGCAATCCAGTGGTTCGACTCCTACAGACCATACAGTTCCCCAGAGATGCTTTGAAATACCAGACTCCAGGTGTAAAAATCAGGTAATTGCCATACTTCTGTTTATTTTATTGTACTTTTGAGTGTTTCTTGCTAGCTTATTTCTGATGTTGAACTTGTTATCATAGTAATCCATAGCAAGGTTAGGTTTTTGATTCTCAGAGTTACTGTAATGGAGAAGGTAGCCACAAATTTGAGTCAAGTCCGTCTTGTACATTAAATGCATAATCCAAGTTTACCAGATTTGCAGTGAATTGCTGTCACAATGTCATGACATTGAGTTGCTCACCCAGTGTTAGTATCAAATCGTTTAATATCCTCTTAGATACCGAGTGTAAGACTTCTATTGTGTCTTACTGTATCAGTTTTTAGAAGGTGATTCTCTTGCTAGTAGAGTGGAAGAACCTTTTTGCTGTCAACAGGTAACAATTTGTTGTCAGACAACAAAAGTCTGAAGATAACTTCTGCTTTGTGGTTTCATTTGTTGTATTGGAAGCACTCTTCACATGTGTGGCTTCACGGGATGAGACAGCAAGACTTAGGAATCTCTTCCTTTGCTACCACTGTTGTTGGTCTTTGTCAAGTTCCTTTACTTTTTGCTTCATTTTGCATTACTTCAGTAAAAATTTGGTGTGCTGAAATGTTTATGGGCTGCAGATTGGATCTGTTCTCAAGTCAGTAGCAGAGTTCATTCTGCCTTAATTGAATGCTGTACCTGAAGTAAACAGTGTTTCAGGGTCAAAGGATACCTGTCTGTGGATACAGCAGGAAGGACTTTGCAGTGAGTTGGCTGGCTTTTAAAAGCAGGAGCCACCATTAACTTTTTGTATATGCTGAAGTCTGACAGCTGCTGTAAGTAGTTGATAGCTTCCAGATGATTTCTTCCTTTCCTTAGGCACCTGCCTCTCTATTGGATTCAAGCAAAGAGTATGGAAGTGGTCATCGTATGTGGTAAGCTAGATACACAAGTTCTGGTTTAAATTCTTGTTAGCTTATGGGTAAATAACAGTGGATGCTGCATTTTTAAACCTGGCCTTTAAGGCAGAACAGTCTCTCTCATTGTATGCTGCCCCTGTTTGGGTTTCTTCAACCGAAATAATTTTCATGGTGTAAAGTGTTCTTAACTGTTGAACCCTGTAATGCAGTTGGTAGTTTAAAAACCAGCAATATTTGTATTGTACAGTCCTTTAACTCATAAAGATATGCTTACTGGGAATGAGAAATGGGAGGTGAACTAAACATTTCAGGTTTTGCTTTCTATAGAACTACATGCTACCAGCCTTTAAAATAAATGGCTGTGTGCAGTCCAAAGATGTTTTATGGAATTACACTGATTTAACTGTAGTAACAAGAGTGAACCTCAGAGTTCTGAAAAGCCTCAGCATTAAATCGTAGGTAGTTATGACTGTTTTTAAACTCAAGCTTGACTTACTGTGGCTTATCTCTTTTAAAGTTCGGATCATTCAGAGGAAGAACACTGTGCGGTGCCTGACCCCTGCAACACCATCATCTTGCCTTTTAATTGTATGTCATATACTGCCACAAATGAAGATTTTATCCAGCACCTTTCTGCCTTGATAGTGCAGACTGTGCAGAGATCACCCCCTTCCTTTACAGAGAATAAAGGAAGCCCTCCGGATGATTCTGGAACCACAGACAAAGAAGATGGGTATTTTGAAATGGGACTTCACGAAGGAGATCAGACTTTTGAGTTCAGCATTAATTCAGACTCTCGGTCATCTAACAACATAGCAGTGGAGCATGTTGACATAGTCAAGATTCTCTGGAGTTTTTCTATTCACATTCATAAAGGACTCAGGCAGTTTGCTTCCTGTTTGGTTTTGACTGATGATATGCTAGCTGTATTTGAGATCCCTCATCAGGAATTGAGAGGAAATTGCCAGCACATTCCTTCTGCCTTGAAATTAACACTTTGCTTTCCGTATACAGATCTAACAGAATTTGGCTTTCTTCTGCCAGAAATCTGTTTAACACTGAAGCTGAAAAACAGTGACAACTACTTGTTCATTATTTCAGACTCCCAGAATCTTCGAGATTTTTATTCCTGTTTACACACACGTTGCTCTCAACACTACACACCAGTGTTACCAAGCTCCACGTTGTACTGTGGAAAAGCAAGCCTCCAAGAGTTTCTGTGTCAGCTTATGGAATTGAATTGCATTTCAGCAGAAGATGTTGAAATAAAAGGTCATTTCCCAACATACCTTGTTTATGGGAATAAAACCAGTATTCAGAAAATCTTGCATCAACCGGAGTCAGATGGCAGTAACAAAGAATGGTCACCAAATGTTTTGTGTTCTGCACTTTATTCTTCGGTGTATAAATCTTCTGACCATGGCCCCTGTGTGGTCCATCCATGTTGGATATTTCTAACACCCCAACATTTGTATATAGTAAAGGTAGATTTCAGTTTACTGCCAGGTAAATGGATAGGCACAGAAGAGTTGGGAAGTGTATTTAAGTTGAATAGGATTCCGTTAGCATCAATTGTGTTGCATCCGACTCATGGTTCCATCCAGCAGAAGGGTTCATTTTTGGATGGTCATGTACTGGAGTTGCTTGTTGGATACAGATTTGTTACAGCAGTGTTCGTTCTACCTCATGAGAAATTCCACTTCCTAAGAATCTACAGTCTTTTAAGGACACTCCTGCAGGATGTTAAGACTATTATTATTTTCAAAGCTTCAAGCAGATCAGATGCTGTAAGAAACCATGTTGTGGAGGCAAACAGACATGGTCAGTCAGCAAGGTAACAATGCCCATAAAAGGCCGGTTGCACAGTGCTGAAGTTAATGTGGCCTAGCCAGTGTGTTTACAGTTGTCATTGTAATTGATTTTGGCCTGTAGTATTGATGAAGTACTCTTTCATTCTGCTAATCTGTGGTATGTATGAATGGTTATCCTGGACTGTACCAACATAAAATATGTCTTAAAATAAAGTCCTTCCAAGGAGCCTTCCTATTTCATGTGCTTGCAGACTGAGATCATGGCAGATTGACAGCTATGCTCAGTTTACTTTAAATGATTTTAAAGTAAACTGTTAAGGGTAGAAGTTGCCTGTTTCTAATTCCTGAATGTAATATAAAGTGTTCTTGTAGGAGAAGAGCTGTGTATTTCCTTAGATTTTGATGATGTGTTTTCTGGATCTCTTCTAGCTTCTGCAAGCCTCATCTGATGCTGTCATCTTTATATCCATCTGAATTTCTTATGCAGAAGATAACAGAAGATAACCAGATTCCTGTTCACCTTCATGTTTCTGTGTCTCTGCAGTATGTGGCTGGGCTGAAAGGAAATGCCCTAGTCGAGTTTTTCCATGGCAATATTGCAGAGGTATTGTGCCTAGCCCAGATGTATAAAAAGACGCCTTGTGGCCTGTCAGCACTAGATGGTGTTTTAAAAAACTTTCCTGATGAGGCTTAAAAGAAATAGGGTCTACAAAACCTGGAAGCTCTTTGATCAAAAGGCTGCCTGCTACTCTGTATTTGGTGTATTTTGCTTTCAGGAGCCTTGATGCAGAGTAGGAGAGTACATTATTGTATTTCTTGATATAATTACTCCAAGAATGTCCCTCCTTTTTTCTTTAAAGTGGCAAAAGGAAATCAAACTGGAGTGGAATTATTTTGTGGTGGTATCTAGCTGCATCAACAGGGGCTCTGATTCCTTTGGGTAATATGGGTGCATGAATACAACACATGCATGGCTGTAGGTACTCCAGAAACATAAGCAAATAAACTTAATTTCTGAGAAAGATATATTGGGTAATAAATCCTTGTGGACTGAGTACAAATGTCAGTTGAAAAGCTTATTGAGAAATACTTTTATTCCATTCCCATCACTTCCAAATATAAGTAAGCACAAGTTAAGTTGTGCTTCTCTTTTTACACCAGAAGTTGATAAAGCAAGCAGGTTGTGACTCATCTGAGAATTCACAATAGGCTCATCAAGCTGGGAAGATGCCTAATTGGAACAGCAGCTGTAGTGGCAAGCTGTGCTTCTGGTCTTCTCTTAAGGATCTTTGAATCCAACCCCTCAGTAGCATCTGAAGGCTCAATAGACTTGTTGAGGCTTGAGAGGAACTGCTTGGCTGTTGATGAAAATTTTGTCTATCGTGTCTGTTCTAGAAAGTCTTGCACACTGCATGTGTGTTTTCCAGTTTTCATCAGAAAACAAAGAATAATTATATCAATCATTTTTCTATTGTGGTCCAAAACCCGACACTTTCAAGTAGATAGATATTTGGCTATAGCATGTTCAGATGCTTCAGATTCTGGAACTGTTTTTCCAGTAGTCTAAAGTTGCTTCTAGGATGATGCAACTATCTGAAATATCAAAATATGCAGATAACTTACAAAATACAATTTATGTCTTAGGTGGAAAATGAAGAGTTGAGACATCTCATGTGGTCTTCAGTTCTGTTTTACAAGACTCCCAATGTGGAAGTGATGGCTTGTGTGCTTCTCTCAACAAAAGCTGTTTACTTTCTCTTGGATGACTCTTTCATCCATGCTGATGAGTGCCAGTCAGGTAAGAAAGTATTCTGACCCTTTAGTAAGATTATCAACTTAATCCCTGACTCTGTTTGTCTTCAGTTTCAATGCCAGGTTTGGTCAATATTCTTACTTGGCCCTCCTATTTGAAGGAGGGAGTGGCACAGTTTGCTGTGCGCAGAATACTCGCGTAAGGCTTTTAGGTTCGAAAACCAGGGTTTTCAGTCATGGCTGCTTCTCAAAATAGACCTTTCTGTGTGCTGTTGTACCCATGCCTTTCTCAGATTTAATTTTGTCGTCCCTGGCACCACCTAGGCAGCTAAAGACCCTTTCATAACCAAAATGGTAAGTGAAGGATAATGAAACTCATGGTGTGCATTCAATTAGTGGAAGTAGCTTGTTAATTCACCTGCTGATTTAAATGTGATGTGACAGCTACTTCAAGAAATGCTGGTAACAAGGAGATCTAGTTGTATTTGTTGCTTGAGAAAGTAGTTGCTGTTCCCACTTTCTTCCCAATTTCTTCCTTTGAGTATGTTACAGGTATAAGATTTTAATATAAAAATTATGTTTATGGAAAGGAAGAATATTTTTTCTCTTGACTTTTTATCATGTATCCTTTATCAACAGATTTTTGGAACAAAGACGACTCAGATTGTGAAAATAGTTCTTTCCACCTCTCTTGCTGCTTTGTGCTGAAACTTAATGACTTGCAGTCAGTAAATGTTGGCCTGTTTGACCAATACTTCCGAATTACTGGTGAGTACATGTTGCGCTTTAAGTTTTTCCGGTTCTATTTGGTCTGTTTAGTCTTATCTTAGATGCATTCCTGTCTTTATTAATGAAGTAGAAGGGTATATCTTATTTTTCTCAAATCAAGTTAGTGTAACACTGGTGCTGTACCAGTAGCTGATATACTGTCTTGCAACATCTTAATGGGAAGTTTAATATCAAAGAATTAATTGGTCCCACAAATAATCTTACAAATTCACTTAGTGACACATCAGAAGGGAAACCAAAAGACTTTCTTGTTGTTCTGAGGCTTTGCTTGCAATAAGGAGCAAAATCAAGGTACTGCCCATGTTACAAAATGTGTACTTGATAGAGTGGTTTTGATTTTTGTTTTGTTTTGTTTATTAGTAAGTGAGGCCTTAAAGTTTACAGAAGGTAATGATGTCAACTTAAAATTTAATGAAAATAACATGGGTGAAGTTTCTGGGCATCAGCCCAGATGTGTGTGAGCCATACACTGCTGTGTTCTGAAATGTCTTCTAATTGCATTGAGATTTTGGGGGTGAAATCCCCCTTGTGGAAATTATTTGAAATTACCTTATATATATCAAGAAAGAAAACTGGGCTGGTTTTCTTGTACGATAAATTGTAATCATAAGAAAAGGTTGAATCCCTGCAGCAGTAGTTGAACTGTTAAATCCTAAGTATACATTATAATTTCTCATGATTTAAAGTATTTTCTTTCTTTTTTTTGAGGGATTTGTAAGGGTTCTGTTATTCTTTTCCAGAGATTTGAAAGCTTTCAGAATAATGCATATTTTCAGGAGAAATAATCTTTGCAAGAAACCTTTTTCCGTTGACAGTTGCATGTTGGTTGAAGAAATGATAGTGCTACGTACAGATCTGTGAGTGGTTTGTATTCTGTCTTCTCTTCAGGACATTCTGCAGATCATATAGTCACCTGCCTGACAAGAGACAGTTACAACACTCACACCTTCATACAGCAGCTTATGGCAGTTCTGTCATTGCTCGCACGCACACCTTCACCTGAACCAGTTGATAAAGACTTCTACTCTGAATTTGGGAGTAAAAACACAGGTAGGTAGTCTTTTCAGTATGTCATGAGTTACTTAAGCATCATACTTTGGGCATCATCTGAAGTGTACTGATGAAAAACTCTGAGGGAAATTTATGCAGCAGTTGTTTCTCATTTCATACTTTAACCAAACTCTCTGACTTTAATTCTTACTTGTTCCTTATCTAAACAGAATTGTTAAATGCAAATTCTTGCACATATAAAGTTAGTGATGGCTTCTTGAGTCCAGCAGAAACAGCACCTCCAATACAGTATTTTGGGGTGTACGTTAGTTTAGCTCTACTGCAAGTTTCAGCTTAACCTGTAAAGTCATCAGAGAACACTGAAGGTAACAAAGACTGAAGGTTATTTTTCATTGCTTGGTCAAATAAAAGAATCCTGTCATTCTATGAGAATGTGGTGAAAATCAGACTTTTTAAGGTGTTAGGTTTAATTCCACTGTCAGGTGAAACTGTTTGCTTAGAATTCTGAAGGTAGTTGAAGGCATGAAATGGCATTTTCCTCAAGAATGGCTGTTACCATTACTGTGCTAAGAAGCTGTGTAAGCCCAGAAAGTGCAAGGTTTCATGGGAAGGCATCTTTTGTTAGACCAGTTTATGTGGAAAAAAGCCTGGCATGCTTCCTTAAAGCTTTGCTATGTTGTGTTTCACCACTTTTAGGGACTGTTGGTGTCACCTTCTGCCCTTCCAGAATGTAGCATTGAGCAGAGGAATGTGCTCAGCTAGTAGGGATATAAAAATCAGAATAATCTTTTTCCTTTTTTGTTTTAATTTCTGCCTTTTCTCTCTGCTTAAAAGAAGCAGAGATTTTGTTTATGTTCTGTGATCTAATAGTGCTTTCAGTGTTTTCAGAACTAGGGAGTGGGAAGGAGGCAGAGGAGGTCAGATGGTGGGGAGGTGGATCATCTCTGAGAATCCAGCTGTATTTATTTGGAACCTGTTCTGCCAACTCCCTGAATTAGTTATGTGGCTAGAAATTTGCAGAAAAGTATGTTGGTAATGCAAGAGAAGACCCCAGTGAGAATCTGCAATCCAAATACAATTATTCCAATATTATATGTAAGTAAAACTGTGTATGAATAGATCCAAACCTTGAATTCTTCCAGCTGCAGCCAACTGTTAAAGGTAGTTGCAGATCCTAATACATTAAGAAGGTATTTTAGTGTGCTAAATATAAAAATGTATGTTTCTTGCAGGAAAAATGGAGAATTATGAACTGATCCACTCTAGCAGAGTAAAATTTATTTATCCAAATGAAGAGGAAATTGGGGACCTTGCTTTTCTAGTGGCGGAGAAGATGGATGGGCTGACTAATCTTCAGTCCCTCAACATCCTTCTGTATGTGTTGGCATTTCAAGTAAATCATGTTGAAGGATCTGCCCAAAACGCTAGCTTGCTTCAACCTAAAACACTTATATTAACCAGCTCTGATCTCTTCCTCTTTGATGAAGACTATATCAGTTACCCACTGCCTGAATTTGCTAAGGAACCGCCGAAGAGAGATAAGTATCAACTTACAGATGGAAGACGCATCCGGGATTTAGATAGAGTGCTTATGGGTTATCAGACATATCCACAGGCCCTTACGTTTGTGTTTGATGATGTTCAGAATCAGGATCTGATGCAGAATCTAACACTAGATCACTTTGGAGAAACTGATAGTGTCCCAAAGGGAAATGCTAAACAAGAAGGCAGCAGGAGCAGAGAGATCCAGTGGTGCATCTTTATCCCAAGTGCAGAAAGCAGGGAGAAATTAATTTCATTGCTTGCAAGACAGTGGGAGATCCTGTGTGGTAGGGAATTGCCTTTGGAACTCACTGGCTAGTTTTTGCACAGGTAAATGACTTGAAATAAAGCACAGTGTTTAAATAGCACCTGTTAAGTTCTGTATTTTAATAAGAAGGTGACCTGGACTCCCTTGCTCCCTAGTGCAGTGAGCATTTAATAGTACATAGAAATATTCTGACATGTTAACTGGGGACTGAACTTCTTATAAAGTCTATTTTTTATGCAATAGTATATAGTGAAAAAAATAATCATGACGCATCCTGGGAAACTGTATGGAAAAATTAAGGAGTCAACACTAGATATGCTCTCTAGGGCTGTTAAGGTTTCCGCTATTTTTCTGTATATATCAGTCTTGCTGTTCTATACAAATTCTAATGTGTAAATAAGGGTAAATGCTTGTGTATGTTCCAAGTGCAATGTTCTTTGTATGAGAAGTATTTTGGGTATTCTGCTCTAATGCTTATTATTTAATGATCTGACAGTTTTACATATGTTTTTCTTTGAGGCCAAATGTTATTATTTGCTGCCAATCATGAACTTAGGAAAATTTGAGCCAAAAGCAGGTAACAGATTTTCATATGACATTTTCATGGGCATTCTTTTTCCTTATCCTAGGATAAAGAGGAATTGCCTGTTTAAAAGATCCGGTCACTATTGTCTTGAAAGTGGAAATACGCAACATGGGTGTATAAGCATTTTGTCAGCAAATAATGAATTTGTATCTCTGAACACAAAGTCTTTCTTTTGCCTATCTTGTCAATACAAATAAAGTGTAATTTGACAGGTTTTTTTTTGGCCTTGTCTTTATTCAAGTTTATTTTGTGTTTGCAGGATACCATATGGCAGTTCAGCAGCGCATGCTATGTTCCTAGAGTGTATTGTAAAGTATGAAATATGCAGCAAGATGAAAGAAGAAAATAGTTTATTCTACTATAGCAAGTTTTTACTGGTCCAGAAATAGAGCTGAGTCATGGAAACTGGGGATCTGCAGCCTCTAAATACAATTTAAGGAGGTTATATTTCAAGTACATTTGCTTCTTTGTCAGATATTAGGACTTCGCTTTCCAAGCTGTCATCCAAGTTGGGGGGTTCCAGCCTAACTTATAATGTCTTAGAAGTCATCGAAAAACAGTGAAGATTACGAAGTCTGAAGGTTATTTGTCCTTGCTTGGTCAAATAAAAGAATTCTGTCACAGAGTTATTATCATGCCCAGCAAGTTTAGCCTCCCCTGTGACAGTAAAGTCCTTAGTATTATGAACACTGAGACTTTGAAAAAGACTGTTCTATATCCACTGGGACTAAGAAGGGAGGAAAGAGTTTTGTTATATATGTGCCAGATGATGTTGTTTAAAACTGATGCTCCTTGGAAAAACACATAGAAGAAATTAGGTTGGAAGAGACTTCTGGAGGTCCAGCAATCAAGCTCACAATAGGGCAAACTTCAAACAGGTTGCTCAGGGCCTGGTCCAAACAAGTTTTGAGTTTTCCCCAAGAATGGCAAGTCCTCAGTGGAGCTAGAAATCTGATGGTTCCGTGGAGTATTTTTCCATGCTGATGTGGAGCTTGGCTGTGCTCCAGATGTAAGGAATGTTGCAGTTAGTGCAAGGGTGACAGACACAGGCAGGCAAATTGTACTGCAGGATGCAGTGGAGTTTCCTAAGCAACCAAAGAGGTGAGGAGCATTACTTGAGTGCTTCTCTGTTCACACTTCAGCAGAGGAAACCTACCCCCTTTCAAGATTAGACCAAACTGAGCTATTAAGGTAGGTAGTCTCTGGGACTAAGGTAGACTCTTGAGGAAAAATAAATTTTCCTGTATTTTAGAGGTCATCTGTTCCCTGAAAGCTTAAGGATGCTTATGATCATTTAAGCTTAATTGTCATTAGGTAGAAAAACCCTTAATTTCTAAAATAAAAAATCTAGGGAAAATATAACTAAAAAACTTAGGTCTTCATTCTTTCTGATGTAAATTTTTTAATCGCTTGTAGTTCTTGTAGTTCTTCCACTTAAGAAGAGCCTGTGGCAACTTGAATAGTCTGATATGCAAAGCATTTGAGAATTTACCAGATAAGCCGATCACTTACAATGCGGTTTATGGTTTGAGTGAATGCAAAGGGCATCTGTATTGAGTCCTTTGGAACTGCATGGGATTTGAGCCAGCATAAGTAGATCTGTCTGCCTCTTATACCTAGGGGTTTATACTTGTCGTTATTTCTGGATAAGCCAACCTTGCTTCCATCTTTTTTGTAAGGCCTGTCGTGGGGGATGCTTTGTGCTTGAGTCAGACCCAAGTTCTCTTTCTAAGCATCTTCTGCAAAGCCCAACTGTTCAGATTTATTTTAATAGATTAATGCATATCATAGAATCTTGTATTAGAATGAGCAATGATAATCCCCTCTTGTTACATAGTTTGAGCAGTCAAGGTCTCCTTTCAGATCTTGTTGCAGCAAGAGCACAGCTGTGATTAAACTTGAAATTCTTTGAAGTCCACAGCTGTTTAAAACATTAAATCTGTCCCTTTAGCTCAGATTATTAATCCAGGGAAAAGGTACAGTTTCACCTTGAGTTGTTGGTAAACTGATCACATTTTAAGATGAACAAAATGTTCCATAATTCATTAGATACGTATGACAGTATTCTTCCAGTTACTCTTCCATTAAGTATCTCAGCTGTGGTGCTACCAGGATTGTTTCTTTTCAGGGCATTTTTTTCTGATAAATGATCTTTTACACTCTACTAAGTAACACATGGGCTATGTGAAGTAAAGTGTCTTCCCTGACACTTCAGCTCTTTTTAGTTTTTCCATTTAAAAAATAAACCCCAACAAACCCAAGCCAAGAAATCCTCCTCTCCTTTCCCCATGTATCTGATACCCTGCTCTTTTGCCCATGTTAAAATCTGCTGGAGCTACAATGATTTGGTTGCAGTTTTCTGTTCATTTAAGTGCAATGTCAAGCTGAAAGATTCTCTTTCCTATCATTCCTCAGCACCAGCCTGTTGTTTAATTCTGATGTAATCCTTTGTTTCTATATAAAGGGATTTATTAAAAGAGTTTTCCTTGAAAATGCGCAGTCCTTTATCCTGAGCTTTATGAATTAGCTGGTTGTTTTATTTCCTAAAGGTTTCTCAGAGCTTTCCACAATTACTTTCTAGAGAAAGTTCTGTGAAATTAATTGTTTTGTAAGTGGTTGTGGTCACATGAGACAGTCTTGATTTCTTCCTTCCTTTTTGCAAGAGTGCTATGAAGCCTGCATGTGTATTTTTCTGTAGTAATCCTTCATACTCAAATCTTTTACAGTTTCCAACCCTGATTAACATTAAGACAACATTTGAGTAGCTGAAAGTGCACGTAGGCAGGTGTGGGGATAATTGCCTGAAAAAGGTATCTCCTAAACCATCTTAGACTTCCATAGTCTGGCTTTGTAGCTGGTGTAGATGTGTCACCCTTGGAAGACCCATGTAATTATTTATGTTCAGTGACATCTGCTGAAGATCTGGCCAAAAGTTTTAAAACTTCCCTTTCATTACAATTGGAAAATTGCATATGAATTTCATTAGGAAGGAAAGTAAATAAGGTGTTGACCTGACCTGAGCTAAACTGTTTTCTTTGTAAAAAACATGATAGCATGACCTGCATCCTGTCTGTCCTGTGTCCATTCCCATGCTGCTTTTACAGCACACTGATCTGCCTGGCTGTAGATATACTGAATGGTGGTGTATTTGCATCAGCCCTCTTGACACGTCCTCCTGTTCTTGTCAGCTTTGATAAGGAGTTTCTTTTTTAATTGAATTAATTAAAAAATGCTGCTGCTTCCTACTTGAGTGTACTAAATCTAGTCAGAGAAGCAGCAATGCAAGGAAAAGTATGATGTGTGGTTCATAGCAGACAAATTGCAAACTTCTGTTTCTTGCTATCTGATTTTGAAGGGCAGTTAGTAATTTGGAAAGCTAAAAATTGATGTGGAAGAGGGGGGTATATGAAACTCACTAGACCAAAAAAGTGCTAAAGACTCTGGGCAACACTAGGAAAAAACCCAACACCTGAATGAGGTGCATAAAGAGCAATAGCTAGGATTGGTAAGGTGGGCACAAAGCCCTTGTGCTTCAGGCTTTAAGAGGGGGTGACAAGAACACACATCATCTCTAAAGATTGTTGAAAATGATAGGAGTCAGGATTCCACTGTCTCATCTTTATTATGCTGTTCTCAGGCAGGCACATTATAGGCCCTTTCTGTCCCTTATAGATAACAGTATGTGAAGGATAAGGAGCAAGCAAAACACTGCCTCTTTGATCATGCTGGTGTGAGCAGGTGCAGAGTTTCAATAGCTCAGACTGTTTAAAAGATTTTTACTCAGACTTCTAATTCATATTCAATATCTGTGGGGAATTTAGTGCCTGACTCTCCCAGAACAAGGACAGAGCACTGCTTGATAGATGGGAAAGGTACAAAAATAAAACCAAGAGATGGGACATATGTAGCTGGCTTTCACTGCAGGAGCGTGTGTAAAGGAACTGGGAGTCAATAGCAATGAACAGGCCAGGACTTCCAGCATTTATGTACTGACATTTGTACTGGTGCCCTTTGGGGTTT
Source organism: Brotogeris chrysoptera (assembly GCA_030323915.1). Classification (NCBI taxonomy): domain Eukaryota; kingdom Metazoa; phylum Chordata; class Aves; order Psittaciformes; family Psittacidae; genus Brotogeris; species Brotogeris chrysoptera. The sequence continues at coordinate 38,160 of JARCZZ010004521.1, forward strand.
TGAATGGGATGTGAGCAGCTGTGATAATTTCTTCCTGACTGACGTGACAATGCTGTGTTCAGGCTGCTCTACCTGTCTGCTTGGACCATTGTGTGTGTGTGTGTGTGAGAGAGAAGTGAACTCTTTACTTACTGTGTGACCCTTCTGGTTTTTTGCTTTGTCAGCAAACTTTAATAAAATTCCTGTACTTTCTAATTTGCCAAGATGAAGAAAAGGAAAAAAAATTAGGATTGTATCCTAGTCTCTTCACCAAGAGCCTCAGGAGTAGGATCAGTGGCCCTCTTCCTACACACAAGCATTTCTGGATTGGTCTGTTTAATCTTTTGGTAGTACCTCTTCAGACTCATAGCCTTCTTACACACTTATAATTCGGAGCAAAGGGACTTTGTTCTTTCCCAGCTTTCTGAGAAGAGTGGAATGAGAGTCCATTTCTCTCTGTGGATGTAACCAAATGGTGAGTTCCAGCAGAAGCCGTTTGGACTGTATGGCAAATCCTTTGTCCTGGCTCTGTAATTTCTGTAAAGATTGCTTAAACAAAAGATTTCAATAGCAGGAAATTGCCCAAGCTTGCCAGGGCTGCACGCATCACAGAGGAGGGCTGGTGATCCAGCATTTTGAGCTGCAGTGTGTGACACAGGCACGGAGGCTGGAAGCATTCGTAGCTATATCCTTTGCCTTTATCCAGGCTACTTCTTTTTTCCCATGGAACAGGTTGTGTAGTTTTTGCCAGGAGTTTCTTTACTCTGAATGTTAATGTGTTCACAGAAAAAAAATGTCAGGTCTTTGTCAAGTTATTTCAGAGGACCCAACCTTTCATCAATGCATAAAGTAAAAACAGCAAGTGAGGAAAAAATCCTGATCAGTGCTGCTTGCCAACAATCTGCTGATGATTTGTGAGACTGAGACCACAAGGCAAATTAGTGTTTTGTAGAAGTAGTCTGTGTCAGGGCCAGAAGTTGAAGATGATGCTTCCGAGACCCACATCTGCAACTTCAACTGCTAAACCAGATGCCTTCTGCTGAATGGGCAGGGGAGACACTTGACTGATAAGTCAACCACTGTGCTTTCCAAAACAAATAAAAGCCCCCTTGCTAAACCTCTCAGATAAACACATTGGCAGACAGTTGACAACAACTACTGTATGCTTTAAAACTGGATTTGCACAATCCTTTTTAATCAGATATTGACTAGGATGTGTATGAAAACCCTTCTACTGTGTCTCCACAGGGTTGTTCACATGCTCTGTCATTAGGTCCTTACAAGTCTTGCTTATAAATTTTCCTTTTTTGATGAAGCCTTTTTTCCCCTAGTTTTTCTGTCTTACATATTTCTTTAATTGATAATGACATAGCAAGTCCCATGGCTTCATTCTTAATACACTATTGGGTATTTCCTGTGTAAATGCTGGACAGTTTAGAAGCAAATAGATGTTGAGCTCTCTGATAGATCTCAGGATCTTTTTTTTGTGGGACTTCAGAAGATTTAAATGTTTTGTGCAGATGCCTCTATATGGCCTGGTCTTATGTAGATGTGAGGGACCTGGACTTTTTTATTTATTGACAGTTTTGAAGGGTGTTGGATAAAACAGTGCAATCAAAAAATCAATCCAATGCATTTTGTCTCTAAGTCATAAGGCTTTTATTGATGTCATCCATGAGAAAGTCCATCTGTCTGCCTAGGAGGAATCCATCCATTAGACAAGAACAGAAACAATGTAAGTGGAGCGGTAGTTTATTTCACCCAGCTTTGCTCCCTGTGCTGTTTCCATGCTGGTGTTGCCATCTTTGGTGACAATACCACTGCAAGTACAATTGCATCTTTCCACTGTGCTCAGTATTATTAATGGCTCTTGGCCACCCATTAATTTGGAAGCAGTTGGTGCTTCACCTTCTTAATTCACAGAATCACATAGATCCAAAGTTGATAAGGGTTTTGGTGTTCCAGGTGCAGCAGCAGTGATCAGTAAAGTAAGTTTCCGTTCCCTCAGAGCAGTTCATAAGCAGTGGCTGAAACATGCTGGCTATGCCACTTGATCAGGAAAGCAGCATCTGATGACAGATGATGTTTTGATTTTTCAGTTTATGCTCTGCTGTTGTACAGTGGCGCTACTCGATGTTTGCATTTTTAACTTGTATTTTGCTGTTGTATTGATTGTCTTTAAATGATATATAGTTAGATAAAGAAGCTGGCTGTGAACCTTTTGATGTTGCTGTGAATCTGATTTAAATCAGATGGGAATGTCACCAAGCTGTCTCTCACTTCCCTTCCTAGTTTCCTTGTAGTAGGTAATGGCAAGCAGCAGCGGAGAGCCTTGGAATCAGTCTTTCTGTGTCCTTTTTCCCCTGTACCATTTTTAGTGTCGACTCATTTAGAAAATGGTCTGAAGATTTCTTAAAAGATGCCTATGCCTCTTCAGGTGCCTCAGGGTAATCTATTTTCACCTTAAAAACTTATTATCTATCTCTGACAACGTAATCCTTATATCATATAGCCAGCTCTTGGGAAACGCACTAAGCAGCAGCCAGCATCCTTCTAGGCCGCCTGTTAAAGATGTGTGTACCTAAGACTAACATTCTCATTCTTCTGTTTACATGGCCAGTCTGGTACCATGACTGTGGGTGAAGAAAACATTGTACAGCTTCCATGCTAATTCCCCCTCTACAAGAATGTTCCCACTGTCCGTTTGCCACTTTACCATCCCACCAGAAGTGGTCTGAGCTATGTGGGCTCTGCCTCATTTCACAGACGTGCAGGGTATTGGGTGGTTTCCAGAGCTGTGTGAACCCTCTGCCAGAGTGCCTGTCTGTTGGCAGTGGTAGTCCCAGGGTTGCAGTTGTCCTGTAACAGGACAAGTGGGCTGAGTGGTCAGATTGAGCTGTGGGCTGGTACTTCTCACATGGGTTGCAGTGGATGGTTGTGTGCCTTATCTGCTTCCTGTTAGTGCGGGGTATATAATAGTGCTGGCTGTTCATCATGCTGGCTGTCTCTGTAGGATGGAAGAAGAGGTAAAGCGCAATTAACAGCACTAGTAAGTACTGCAATTTTTATGTCCTTCTTATGTTAGCATGTTTATGTGTGTATCCAGGGGGCAAAAAAATGTTAATGCTCTCAATTATTTATGTAAAGGCAAGAACAGCTTCTTATCCTAGCCTCATTTAGGCAACTTTGTGTGCTATCAATGGCTCAAAAATTAAACAGGATTTGTTACTAACAGAAACAGTCCTTAGACTGCTCAGTACTGTGTGTTCTCTTGATAGTGTAGGGAGAAAAAGTCCATGTAAAATCTGTTGATAATCAATTCTTGATTATTTCTAGTGTTCAAAAGGAGAAAATAAATTGCAGGCCATACCTCAGGCTAACATGTATTTTGTAAATCAAATTTGAGGACTTTCCTATTCTGAGTGCTAATGGAGGTGTTCCTTGGATTCATCAAGCTGACAGCAGAGTGTTTGGAAAATGATGTATTTTGCCGTTGCTGCCATAGTGCCTGCAAAATTTGATGCTTTTTTTGCTGAGAAACTTATTTTAAATACCAAAGCCTACCCAAAGAGCTTGCTTGATTGATTGATATAATGTGCTTACATTATTGCTCTGAAGCACAGCATGTCATTTGTATTGCTTTGTTCGTGTATACTTTGGGATAGCCAATGATCAGGTCTACCTTCTCTTTGAGGTAACGTGGACACACTAACATCAATGACAAAAAGAAATTAACTTACCCTTTATGAATTCATGGTATTTAAGCTTGCCCATTGGATTTGCCTTCAGTTAAGCATACAGTTAACCTTTTTTCATTGCAATTAGTTGAAAACTAAGGATTTCCTTCCTTCTGTTTTGAACTGATATGTAAGAGGAAATCCGTAGATGTTCCTGTTTTGAGTAAACCTTTTACTAAGGAGTTCTGCTTGTGCATTTAAAGTAAGAATGGAAAGAAAGAAAAAGGTGGTATTAGTTCAGACGTAATGCTCCAAGTAGCAGATCCACTTCTGAAGGCTTTGCAGCCACAGAGCACAGTGCGAAAATGCTCTCTCCGTGTTTACTTTTAACCTCTGGTTTTTCTTGGATCTGATTCTTAGTAGGCGGTCTTATCTTACAGAAATTGCAGCCTCTATCGCCACCCCTTTTGTGGAAAGGGTCCTGCCTGTAAAAGCATGAAAATGCATCCTCCTGGGTTGCTGTTTTTCTTCTTAGCAGCATGCTTCACTCCCACAGCTGACTGCCAGAGTCAGAAGGTAAGCCTGTGAGTCTTTGTTTAAATGTTCATTGAATAATTCTTCATATTTAGATGGTTGCATGTTATGAAATAGTCCTCCCCAAAAACTTATTTTTTCACTGACTTTTAGTTATATGTAAGATAACATCCATAATTAAATTTCAGGACTGTAAAGTATCTTCTTTGCATATGTGTAGGTATGTATGTGTGTAGGCTAAACTGAGGAACTACAAATAAGGTTGAAGGGAGTTGCTTGACTTTTAGACTTCTGTTTCACATTGAATGCGAAAGTAGCAGAATGAAAGGAATATATTCAGCATCTTTGTCTTACACTTCTTTCAGTATGTGTGATGGGAGCTTAGTGTGTGGCAGGACAGGTCCATAAACTTCCCAGGAGAATTTTATTAAAAATAAATAAATAAATTAAAAATCTCATCTAATTGATGCTTTGCAATAGGGTAAATATATTTGCTTCAGGTACGTTTCCCAGCAGCTCCCTGGTATCAGTTTGAATACTTTCCATTTTCTTTCAGTTTTGTTGGTTTTCTTTTGATTCTTTTATCTCTGTCCTTGTGTTTAGCAGCAGCATCTAGAAGAATGTATGAGGCCTTTGTAGATCTGTTCTCTAGGCTTCATGGTGGGGCATCTCATTTTCTATAGGCCAGAATTTATACTAGTTCCTATTATACTATCTTCTGCCATTGCCTTTCTGGTGTCCTGCTATTGAAAGAATTAACTGACCTGCAAAGTCAGAAGCTGTGTCGGGCATTTGGAAATCTTATTCCCTGGGGATCCAAGCTGTGGAAGGATTGTCTTGTCTTGAAAGACAATGATGGGCCTTATGGGAAGTGGAGAGACCTGTGCTAAGGACGGTGCTTGTGAGTCTCAAAGACTTAATGTACAAAAAGCCAGAGCACTGAGATGCTTCAGTGTCAGAAATGTGGGTGGAAGCTTTTCTATAAACCATAAATGATTAATAAGCATGCAAATAAGGTAAGAACCTCATGAACTGTTACTTTGTAGGATCATCACCTGAAGAAGTGTCTCTGCTGGTGGTTTTGCTTTGTCTAGAAGCTTAGGTTCTGTGCGTTCAGAGGCATGGGCTGACATCTTCAACTGGTGGAGGTGAAAATCTATGTCTCTTCACTTTGAGACACTGTATTGATTTCTCAAATCACTCAGGTGTCTGGCTTGATGTGGAAAAGTTGTATCAGGTAATAAGTACCCGCTCACAGAGAAGGGCAGTGCTTTGAATCACCTCTGGAGCCATTTATTTAATCCAGGTAAAATAATTCCCTTTTAGAGGTTTGGGTTTTGTTTTTTTGTTGTTTTTTTTTTTTTTGGTTTTTTTTTGTTTGTTTGTTTGTTTTTGTTTTGTTTTGTTTGTTTTTGTTTGTTTTTTGTTTTTTGTTTTTTGTTTTGTTTTGTTTTGTTTTTTTTCCTAAAAGGTTTCTTCTTTTGGAGAAAAAGAAGAAACTTTTGAAAAGTTATAATGGGAGATAAGAAAAAATAGGAGTCTAATGAAGTCTTCTCTGATAGTTTAGGATGGCCATTGGATCTGACTGCAGTAGAAGTACTGTGATTCCACAAGAGGCCTTTGCTGGCTTTCAGGAGCCTTGCAGGGGCCATTACAAGAGAAAAGAGAGATTGTGTGGTAGCTTTTCAGCGATGTTACCTCAGGGCTCTGTTTTGATGGCTCATTCATGACAGCAAATGTGTTAGCCTGATTTGGTTTGTGTATACCTCTTGGCATGGGCTGGGGAAGATGCAGCAGATGTGAGAACCATGACAGTTCTCCTGCTGGGGAGAGGCCAATTCCAGGCTATACTGGAGGATGAATGGAGGCAGGTGGGAAATGAGGGAAGTGCATCCTTGTGCCTCCAGTGCTCTGCAGCTGAGACAGTAGGAAACACCCAGGGCAACAGTAGATCTTGTGTTATGTGATCTCTGAGCTTGATGGTTCATCTTCATGCTGAAAAGTGTCGTCCTTGGACAAATGTGAAGGGTTTATGTGTCCAGAAGACACTGGTCTGTTCAGCTAGTGTTATTGAAAGCTTCTTGGGGAGGTATATGACTATAATGACTCAAGCATGTGTCTACAGCTCTATTTTGTAAAGGGCACATGTGCTGGAAACTTGGTGATTCATTAGATAATGAATGTTTCCCGAACCAGCTCCCAGGATTGTTGGAGCCAAACACTGACGTCCAAATGTGTTTTTCTTTCTTCCTTGAGATTTTGCCATGCAGAAGGATTTGTGTTACAGTTTGGGAGGAAAAGATAAAGGGTGAAAATGAAGGGAATGAAAATAGCCCTTAAAAAAACCTCTCCAGCTTATTCTTTTGAGGTGGAGTAAGAGAAACATGAGCCATTGAGAAGGAAGGGCATCCATGTCAGAGTGAGAAGAGATAAGGAAACGCTACAACATTCTGAAGCTCAGATATGTCTCAGATAAGCACAGAGGGCAATGGCTGCTTACACACATGCATACGTTTGAGTGCAGGAAGAGAGCACAGTCCAGCTCTGGCAGGACAGAGCTCAGTGTGGACAGAGGCACCCTGGCTCTTAACTTCTCTTGACTACAGCTAGATGTCTTCTGCTAAGGGCCTGCTTTCATTTTTGAGCTGTGTGAGAGCACCAGTCTTTCTTTTCCATAATGTTGTACCGAAAGTGTGATGCGGTCCAGGCTCACAACATCACTTGGGCAGAACAGTGACTTGTTTTCACCCCCTTTCCCTGGCATAGCCACCATGCACCTCACTGACACTCAGCCCACCAGGTAGCATTGCTGCATCACAGGGAGCAGACATTCCCTCTCCCTGCTTCCTCTCCAGCATCTTCAAACTTAGGAGCAGTGGTCACAGATGTACCCAAGGGAGCAGAGCCTCATTTTTTTTATCATGGAGCTGTGCTCCAGGAGCCACCTCTGACTCAAACTTCTGTCTGTCTTTCATCCTCTCCAAAATTGGAGTATTCAAGCAGCTGCATTTATGATTCCCTCTTCTGCTTTCTTGAGAAGAAAAACTCTCCAGAAAATGACTGCTTCATCAGTTCTGTCACTCAAATAAGAAAGGAAATATCTTTTTTATTTTCCACTCAGTTGTTTTCTTCCTCTTTTCTCCTGCCTGTTGCTGCTGACACAGGAGTATTTCTTTAGAAAAAAGGGGAAGATCTTACTGGAAAGATGCCTAAAGATCGTGAAGTGTCCCAGGAAAGTAGGGTAGGGGGGATTCCACAATAATCTGTCTTGTCTCGGAGGGCTGCAAGTAATTAAAGATGCCAAAAGGGGGGAGTGGTAGCCGTTCTCTCCCAGTGTCTGGTTGCCGTTCTCTCCCAGTGTCTGTTTCCATCTAGAAATTGAGCCATAGAAACGGAGCCATATTGATGAAGGAAAGAGAAGGATAATGCGAGCGTTAACGGTGTCTTCCTCCACCAGCGTGACACAGAATATGTTTAATAGCCCTGCTGTGTTTGACAGCCAACTCCTGATGTCTGGAAGTAAACATGAAATAGAAGATTGGAGAGTTTTCATTTGGTATTTTGTGCTCTAATGTTTGTGTGGTCTTTTTCATACAGATAGGGTGGCTCAGACATCTGATAAAGGTTTGTGGGGTAATTCTGACAGTGTTAACATCATAACTCATGGGAAGGCATCAACCTCTGTGTTTCTTCCTTGGGCACCTTTCCATTCCTCTTTCTGAAGCTTTGTCTCAGTGAAGGTTAGAGCTGGGATTTGGTGAGACTAGAAAGGCAGGAGGTATACTGTTCTGTCAGAACTGTGTGCCTGGCTTCAGCTGGGTCCTCTCAAAAACCCAGCTTTAATCTGAAGACCTAATTTATCCTTGAATCAGCTGGTTAGATGGGCAACTTCCCTACCACATCGAGCACTGCAGATCTTTTGAGACAAAGCAGAATCATAGAATAGGTAGTGTTGGAAAGGACCTTAAGATCATCCAGTTCCAACCCCTCTGCCAAGGGCAGGGACATCTCGCACCAAACCATGTCACCCAACACTCCAACCAAGCTGGCCTTGAACACCGCCAGGGATGGAGCATTCACAACTTCCTTGGGCAACCCATTCCAGTGCCTCACCACCCTTAC
>JARCZZ010004523.1:4111-21509 GCA_030323915.1 Brotogeris chrysoptera
GGAAGCAGAGACAGGACACCTGACCCAAACTGACCAAAGAGGTTATTCCATACCACAGCACGTCATGCCCAGGGTGTGAAAACGGAGAGCAGGGACCCGGAAGGTGGGGGGTGCACTGCGTGGTCAGGCTTGGTATCGGGTGGTGAGCGACTGTATTCTTTTCCCTTGTATATCCCTTGTCATTATTATTACTGGTGGTAGCGGCAGTGATTTGTGTTATACCTTAAGTTACTGCACTGTTCTTATCTCAACCTGTGGGAGTAGCATTCTTCCGATTCTCCCTCCCAAACCCTCGGGAGCTGGGGGGAAGAAAGAAGGGGGAGTGAGTGAGCGGACTGTGTGAGTTACAGTGGCTTAAACCACGACAACAGGGCAGCCCTGTAAGGAGCTGTTTGTACCCACCCCTGGGAGCACTTGAGCTTCACATCTTTGTCTCTTCTTCTAAAGGTGATGTGGAAGCACCAGTGCTTGTGAGGGCAAGTGAAGGTGATGCAGGGGAGAACAGAGACACAGAGAACAGTGAACGTAAGCAAAAGCTCCTTCCCATTCCCGTGTCTCATGGAGTGGCCACCAAACAGCCATGGCTCCACAGCCATAACATTTACTGCCCCAACAGAGACGGAGAGGGACTGCTCCCGCCTCCCCTGATTTCCTTAGCCTTTCCTCCTCCATTTATTTCCTTTGGGTTTTCCCCTTTCATTAAACTTCTGGCATGTAGAAATGTTAAATAATAAAGCAGATAACTCATGGGAGAGGGTATTTATAAAATCTACTGCTTTCTTTTTTTCTTCCTCTTCATTTTTCATGAGACCTTGAAGAGAAAATCTTGAAGTATGTCCTTCCTTCCTTTTGAAATTAGACAGAAAAAGCAGTAAGGAGCAGTCAACAAGTTTTTCAAACCATCAATGTTTTATTTGGTTAGTTTATTAAACACCTTTTAAGACAATTAATTTTGGTCTGCACCCTTCTATAAAATAATTCAAGTTCTGAACAAACCTCCGATACATAAAGCAAAGTTACTTTTACCATATGCAAATTTCAGATCAAAATACAACACTCTGATTTCTTACATTTATAAAACCCGGTCAAATACAAACGACATTAAAAAAGATAAAACACTTTCACTGATCCTTGGTACAATATTACAGCACAATTTGCACAGTGGCAACTAAGTCCCCAAAGCACAAGTCAAACACTTCAGAAAGGAAACCTCCCTTTTGCCACCCAACATTATACTGAACACGTAAACAAAGCGAGTGCTACTTAATCCAGGAAAATTCCCGTCTCCCTTTTCGTCTCGTGAGCCACAAAGCTATGTCACAAGGGAGGTTACTGGTAGGTAACCACACAGCTTCCCTGCTCTGCTCTTACAAATGTTACGTGCAACTACTCCATGAAAGTTAATGGATGGAGGTGGACCAGACTCTGCACTGGGCAATTTATGGCAACCAAAGTAAACCAAGGAAAGAGTGTTTTTCCTAAAATCAGATCATAAAGCTATTGGGAAAAGAAAAAAATTAAATCAACACCAAATTATCTGTGGGTACAACTGGAGTAACTGCCTTTTTCTGTGCTTTCAGGACATACAATACAGATTCAGAGTGTTTTCAGTCATTGAGAGTTTGTTCCATTGCAAAACTCAATGTTCCAGCTGTAGGTCAAAGTGCCATTGAAGCTGCTCATTTTTTCTTCCATTATGAGAACCCATGGTAGCATGCAATGTTCATTTGCTATCACGCCTAAAGCTTGCACTTGCACTAACCTATGAACGAGGCAGGATCCCTTAGAAAACAGGAACAAAAATACAGGCATAAAACTGTAAAATGGAGGTGTCAGTTGGCAAACGTTCCGAGGAAGCCTGATAATAACACCTCAAGAAGAGAACATAAAACCAGAGCAGTAACAGAAGGGTCTGATGCATCAAACTTGGGTTATACCTTGCATAGGCAGTCAGGGCAATTGCACTGCAGGGCAACTGAAGGGTATTTTTACCTGCAGTTCTGCAAACCCCTTCTTTGTTTCCCCCCAGAGCACTAATTTTACTTACAATCCAATTGTAAGTTCAGTTCCTTTAGTCTCAGCTAATGTAAAAATGTGCATGTAATTAAATGGAGAAACACACTATTTTTCTTTCTCTTCCCTCCCCTAAACTTACGTCTTCTCCACTGGGATACAACACTTTCCAAAACTTTTCATGTCTGTTAACATTAGTATTATCCCAACAGAATACGGAAGGAGAATTAGACTGCACAAATAGTACATTTAAATAATGCTCGAGTGTAAACAATACAGGATGGAAACAGCTTAAAAAATCCCAGCAAAAACTTAAACTTCCTAATTTAGTCTTTTAAGTGCAATTAAAACACTGCCCTCCTCCCAAAAGATCTCTCCATAATTAAGCTACACGACTAGGCTTATTCCCTTAAAGCTACATACCCATGCTACAACTCATTATATTGACTTAATGCAAATATCTGTGGGGGAAAATTAATTTACAGGGTTAATTAAAATCTTTGTAGTATTCAAAAGGAATGGTAGTAAAAGGATCAACCATGGAAAATGTGGTAATACACATTTTTAAAAAATATTTCCAATAATTCTAACACAAAACACAAGTATATTTTGAAAAATGCATAGAAACCCTGTCAATACAAAAATCCCCACTGGAGTTACACAATTAAGCAATTTTAATCTAAATATTTTATGTGCTTTTCCTATAAAGGCCACTTTGACATACAAATACAAAAGAATTTACATAATTCCCCCCCCCCAAATAAATTATTTGTTCCTCAATTAAAAATACTGAATATGGAAACCTAACAACCCCCTTGATGCCAGCAGCTTATCCGCAGTGGCAACTTCCAAAGAAAATCTCCAAATCTCCAAATAGTTTCAATTACCAAAAGAAAGTAAAACAGAACTTTGTTCTGCCTAACGCTAGGAAAAACCTGTTTTGGGGACTGGAATAGGCTGAACCCCTTGCACTGCATGTGCTGGGGTGGGAATGAACAAACAGACAACTGCAGAGATTTTCTGAGTGTCTCCCATGCAGTGCATGCACTGAAATCCCCTTTTGAAGTCAGAGAAGCAAATAAAGCCTAACCTGAATCAAAGACCAAATAGTGAATGGTGCTCGGAGGGAGAAGCAGTGTGACATATGACGTGGATTAAGTAAATAACAAATACAGGTGAACTACTCAGAAGAACGCATGTAAAGGTGAGAAGAGGTGATCAACTGGTAGAGAAGAGCTATTCATGGGATGCAGAACTAGGGGAAAACAGTGTACCCGTTTCATTAGTACTTAACAGGGGGAAGAACAGGAACACAAAGAACAAACTTAACCGGATAAATGAAGCAACAGGAGAACAAAGAACCTTTACCAGCAGTTGTGACCACACGGCCATTTATCCCCAAATTGCTACTGAAGCAGCAAAATCAAACTCACATACAAGCAGTGGAAATGAAAACTCAGTTGGGGTGGATTGCATATCAAGTCACAGGTATTCTTTACTGTAAGCACCACACTCACACCTGAACAAGACAGGAGCACTAAAGCTAGACCTACAGCTACCTGGAGGGGCACAGCAAAGCCAGAATGCATGACATGCTCTTCAGCAGAGATGCAAACGTCACAAAGCGGCCCCTAACTCGCTCCAGAGGGCAGCCCACACTGGTGGGTTTGCAAGACAATCTCCGACTGACGACAATACGAGACTGACAGGAGTGATACACTTTGACAGCACATAATCCAGACTCAAAACACCTACAAACCGACTGCTGAGGCAGGGAGAAGTAGGGAAATCACTGAACAAGAGTTATTTGAATGTAAGACTCTTGGGCAGCCATCGCGTACAAGTTCTCCCAACCTTGGACCAAGGACTGGCTTTGGAAGGACACAAGAGCTGTGCAACTTCTGCATCACAAGGAATTCACCTCTTTGTTGCGCTATATTGCATAGTTTGACTGAGGCCAAGGAGCGCTGACGTCTTATTTTTCCTTGGTTTTAACAGACGTAACTCAGCATACTCATTTTTGAGGATTCCAAAGCCAGGCCCCAAGCAATTAATGGATTTATTCCCAGAGCAGTTCAGGAAGATTTTGGGGTGGGCACATGAACGAATAAAAGCAAAAACTCCATTTCCACAGAAACCACAAAGACCCACATAAAACGTAGCCCATAAAAAGCCTGTAACAGTAAACACATCTGTAATATGGAAGTCCAAGCACAACAGCTGGATAATGGGAATAAACCTCGCTGCCAAGCTGCATGCCAGCGATGGTAAACAAGACCAGGTGAGTGTTTCTACCACAACACACTGATGTATTTTCAGTAGAAAAAAACAGCAATATATTCTGACAATACCCTGGGACTTATCAAGATCTCAGATTTGACAGAACGCTGAACCTTTATGAGAACAGCACCAATGTGTCATTATGTACCAACACTCTCCTATTACTCAGTTCATGGAATACAGATACCATTGTTGGATTAATCTGTGTAGTTATTTCATTCTCTTACTCTAAAAGAGCATATTTTTACACTGCAAAGCCAAACTAAGTGTACTAGTCATCATTCATGTAATATATATTTAAACTCTTTAGTCCAGTCCTACAAGATTTATGGTACTCAGTAAAGATGGTTTACAGAGGGAAAACTCTGAAGGTAGTGCATGTAACATGAAGTTCTGCTTTTGCCTTTTGAAGGCAAATTAAAACAGCCTCAGTTTGTCAGGCTCCCACTTCAGATTATTCAACAGTTAGCCTACAAACTGGGACAAGATCATACATTTCTGTTTACTCAAAAAATCCCCCAAAAGTAGAGGGGAAAACCAGGGGACTGGCCAGGAGCTCACCACTTACTTAGGGCCATAGTTGCTGTTCCACCCTGTGGAAACAGTTCCAAAGCCTCCAATAATTTCAGGTTTCAATAGAACAAATGCAAAATGTTAGATCTCCTATAGCACTCAGCCTAAAAACCTGTATGTCTTATACTCGTGTAAGGGACAGGGTGAACTCATCTTCACCCACACTGCCAAGGTGCAGCTGCAAGACTCAGGCTCTGCACAAGCCCGACAATGAATGGAGCTGCTCTTCAGGCTTCCCTAAAACAAGAGGATCGAGGATTTTGGGGTCCCTCATTTACTGTCTGTTCTTCAAAGCCTGCTGCAGGTAATGCAGATACTCCGCATAAAGGCCACCAGCCCAAGGTTCCTGGCAGTCTGGGTGAGTTAGAATGGTTCAGAGAACAGCACCCAACATGTCCTACAATCCTAGGATGGTTTGGGTTGGAAGGGATCTTAAAGCTCATTTAGTTCCAACCCGTTCTGCAGGCTCAGCACACTCAGGAAACCAGTGACTTCCCTCCACTCAGCACCTCCGTGCAGCAGAATGACAAGGCAATCTGTGGGCTCTTCAAAAGGTTAAAGGGCTCTTAGATAACAAGACTGAGAAATACTAAACCGGGACTGTGAGGCCTTTTCAGGCTGTAACCTGGTGCCTGGAGATGGGACAAGTTCAAATATCACCCCCAGCTCCTTTCTACTGCTTCACACAGGGCAAGAATATGACTTTTTGTCCTCCACAGAAAGAAAAACTTCTAGCAGTGTTTAATCACCAAATCCATAAACCAAACTGATGATACGGATTAAAGAAAAATACAGTGCAATAAGGATGACAACGGAGTTCCCACCCAGGACTGAGATTCAGCTCTCTACTCCATGGCTGCACCCACAAGAGCCTCCTCCTCAGTCCCATCAAGCTGATTCCACTCCAGTGACGGCAACACTCGGTACCATCCCTCCTCCTGCCCCCCAACCACTGGCACCAGGGGGGCAGCTGAACAGACCTTGGCAGCCAGATGGCTTCAGAATAGGTTCAACTGAGGCACAACCTTGAGTCTAAGACACAACCCATACCTGGCCCCCTGCAGCCTGATGGAAACAGCCACATGGGTCACAGCGTCCCAGGCAGGTAGAAAACAACACACTACCAAGACCTTGAAAGCAACACCATGAAGATTGGTATTTACAGAAGAGACACAGTGATCCAACAGAAGGCTCTGGAATTAGCAGGTAATTGGTAGAGCCTTGAATAGCTCTTTGTTTTAGCCCTACTGTTTGTGCATTGGCCAGAAAGATGATTGCTACGCTTATGTCCAAGTTAACATGAGCTGCTACTTAAAAATCTTATAGGACCATGTTTCCTATGAAGCACTCGGGTTTGCCTTTATATAAAGAAGGAGAAAAAGGCAAAGTTTTCCCATTACGTTTTGTATTCTTAAGGCCTTTGATAGTTCAGAAGCTGTCTTACGAAAAGGGATGTTTTTTAAGAAAAGACTGAATACTCCAAACAGAAAAGACCAACCCAGAAACCAAACATGAGCTTATTATCAGCCTACCTTAAAGTCAAGCACAGTGTAAGGAATTCAAAAATATGTCAAAATAGCACCTTTAGAAGCAGAAAACACACTTTTTAATTCTTCAAGCTAAGCAAAACTCTGGACACCTGAAGATCCTAAACAAATGGGCAAGCACATAACGACAGGTACAGAAGGTGGGTATTTATTTGGACAGTTTCTCCTCTGTAGGTGAGTAAATGGGAAACTTTACGGCAAAAAAATCCAAATTAGACATTACAGAAAAACCAGTGAATCTCTTTTGAGATAATGGATCAAGTTCACAGGCAAAGCAGTGCAGCGTAGAGGCAGAGAGAAAACCATCTGATCTGTCCTTAAGCGAGCTGAGACTTCTATTTTTCAGACAGGTTTTTTCCCTCTTTACAAGTTGCCAGGACAGTCTTTCAATTACTTCTCTCATTTACAAGTATAATAGTTACTTTCAAGTGATTTAATTTTTTATTTACTTTTTACAGCAGCTGCAGATCAACCTTGGTCTTTTTGTACAGACAATGCAGTTAAACTATCCTCGGACAATGGCATCATTCTGGCGCATTTCCGGTGTGCTTTTAGCTTTTTGTTGAAGGACAATATGCAATTTGAAACAAAGCGAAAGAAAGTAAAGCAAAAGATCTGACAAAGTGAAAAGGAAAACGAATGAGGTAGGTGGGAATGACGGTTTTTCCCCAGGGAGAAGGCGCAGACTTCCAACCACAAGTAAGACTCATAGAGGGGAGTGGGCTACAGATGTTCTACCTACAGGATTGCTCACAGATGTTCAGGCGATCTCTATTCTGCTAACGTCAGTTTCACCAGCTTGATGAAAACTCATTTAATCATTTCATCATCTCCCCACATACACCGAGTAGAGTTAAAGGATGCAGAGGTACGCAAAAAGCCAGTGCACAGAGAGGTCAGGGGTGTGTGGATGCCCCCCAACCCGCAGCAGCTCTTCCCAGTGATTGTTAGCAAAAGCAATGCACTCAGATGTACATTTGGGGCAAGAGTGAAGGCAAGATATTGTTAATGAAAGTGAAGGACAAAACATCCGACACGAGCAAGCACTGTTATTCACAGTGTCAGTAATCTGCATGTTTGGTCTGGACAATGCTTTGGGGATCAATTCTCAGCCAACCACAGCCTTGAGTGCCAGCAACAACCCAGACATGTTCCATACACCAAGGACAACAAAGGTAGCAATGACATAAGCCGTGTGCAAAAACAAGGCTGTCACCCCATTAGATGCACACAATAAGGCCATGTGCGGCAAAAGCTTGCTTTGCTGATACTTTCTTCCCCCTGGACAGAACCAGAACACATCTTGCTGTTTATATCAACTAAACTAAGATACAGAATAGTCAACATACATTGCAAAATACAATCTCAGATCCTTAAACAGAAAAACATCTCAATTATAAGAAGCAAATCATTACATTTTGGAAGTCAGGGAGGAAAAAAATGCTTGAAGTTCACTTAGCAGCTGTTTCCCCAAGCAAATACAAGCTAGAACAGATCTTGGTTTCTCTAAGCAATCTAGAAGAGTCCTTTGGAATGCTTTAAGACCAGTTCTGAAAGAGTGCGAAAATATTCTTAAGAGGGTACTCCTTGGCTTCTCTTCAGAGAGAAACCTTAACGAGAGCTTTGAAAATGCCAGCTCTGTTCAATTTGAGCACCTTGCCAGCTCCCCTGGTGTTCTGGTTTACATACTCTAATAATTAAGCAGACTTACTTTTTAAAGACCTAAAAAAAGCAAAGCAAGTGACAAGGATGACAAAGCTTTCCTGCTATCATGTGTAGATTAATAAAACAGATGCTGCCAAGCCAAAGCTTTATCATGTGAGATCATTAAGGTGCAAATCCCAAGAACAGCAGCAAGGTTTCTATGGCATACATGCCTACCAAATACCACATGCTACAATATGAAATTTAGAATTTCCAAAATGGCTTTTGCTTTCATCAGGTCCAATAATATTCTAGTTCTTATTCTATTCTGAAATGAGCAGAGGTGGCAGCGTGCTAACAGAATGCACAGGAATTATACTTGGGAAAGCAGCCCACTGTGCAGCCTGCTTACATGGTATCAGACTTTGACTGGGCTTAGAACTATTGATGAACGTAAGTTGCCTTGACAAAAGCAGAGGATGTCTTAGGATTAATTGAGACGAATGGGACATAGAAAGGCAAAGAAAACAAAAAAATAAATCAAGGGCATTATGTGATTATTCAAAGCACCTGGTATTAAAATGAAATAAAATTACATTCTCATGTTTTATCTTTAAAATAAGGTAAATTACAGAGAGGAGGCCTCTTTTTATCCTATTACTGTAACCAAATCCATCAGCCTTCACAAGGGCTCAGTATACTCTCATCTAATTATGAAAATTCAAGGGCGCAGGTAGGCAATGGCATTGAGCTTGTTCAATTCCTGATACTCCGACAGATGTTCACTGTTTACAGGAACCCCTGCGAAGAGGTTTAGCCTTTTACACTGGAAAGTTTTCAAGACATTTCAGTAGATTACTTCAGATAACCTTCAAATAACTCCATTATGTATTTTAATGATTAATAAGCAGCTACATAGAATAAGCTGTTTTAAAAAATACCTTTCAGATTTTGAATCACTAACAAAGTTATAACACAATCACCTGATGGTAGCAGTTTATAGTTTAATTCTCCTGTCACCTTATTCCTTTTAGCAGATGTTTTTAGCTAGGCAGGCACTTTGCATGGTTTTAGTCTGATTCTAACAGCTTCCCTGTTCATCAAATATTTGAGAGAACTGATTACTGGAGTGTAACAGCAGCTGGATTTCAAAGTCACATAGCACAAAGCTGATCAGAGATGTCACCTTAAAGCCTAGCTGCAATCTTTCCTTCCTGCATTAAAGAATTTCCCAGAAAATGAAACCACCAAAACCCACAGGGATTCTGGAGAGGACGTGCCCAGCCTGTCAGCAAGCTTTAGAGCACACAGCTCTGACCCCTACAGAAAAGGAACAGGGCTTATCCAAACCTCACTGGCTTCACAAGCCATGTCTCCAAGTCAGCCTTTACTGACTCACCTTTCCAATCCTAAGCGACCAGTCAGATCTCCCTTCTCTTTCCCAAGCAGCTTGCCACAAAAATACACGCCCTGCTGACACAGCTCTCAACTCCAACAGCAAACAAGGAAGAGCGGCAGAAAATGGCAAATGTCAAAAGGCCACAGCACGGACAGCTACATCACCAGCCTCCACTCGATCCTTAATGGTAAAAGGAAATACTCCATGTGAAGATGGAAATAGTAGCTTTAACTGCAAAACAAACATACATATAATTATCACCCAGCCCAAACACCTGAAGAAGCTGTTTATGTATACCGAAGAGTTAAGAGAACACAAACACCAAAGCTTTGATGATAACACTAGAAGCAGAAAGGATCCGCATCCTAAGTCAAACAGAACTCCCTGGAAAACATCACTGTGAGTGGCACCAAAACATACCTCAGTTACCACCGTCAGTATGCTTGTGTCTATGGGTGTAGTAACACTCCCCGAGACACTGCTTTCCTTCTGCAGACAAGATCAATGCAAGCAAACTGCGTTTTATCTAAATATTTATAATTTTAAATAGTGAAACCTGTTGTCAGCTGCCATTTGTTATGTACTTGCATGGCACTAGTGCTCTAACAAAGAGCAAAGTGTCCATACGCATCACATAGAGTGATGTCTCAAGGCAGCTGTGAAGAGCAGCACAAACCTGCAGAGCAGCATTAAAAATAAAAGATTTACAGTGTTTTAAATAACATTCATTCAAAAAAACAAAACCCCAAACATAACAGAACCACTGGTCTTCTTTTGGAAGACAGTGAATTTTAAGCATCTTCTATATTTTAACCAAACAGTTGAATTTTTATACACAGAGGAACCCAAAAGTTTGGCACTCGTAACAACTTGCATTTCTGGTTGCATCCTACTCTTTGCATGGCATATGCGTGTTACCAGAACCCACACAGACTCTACAGCCACAGGAGTTACAGAGCCAGGCAGAGAAACTGCATTTAAACCAGGTAACAACTCTCCCTACACGCCTCACTTTTGTACTTGCACATTTACCAAGTTGTTCAGGCACAAGAAATACAGCAGAAAAAAGAAAAGAAATTAAGCTGCCTGGTGCTTTTGGGAACAGGTTTTTAATGCAAGCCAGGTGCTTCAGAAGCTTTGACGAAAAACCTCCTGTTTACACCAGGAACTCTGCTTCAGAAGGCAGGCTGTACCATGTGCAAGGAATATACAGTCAAAAGCAAAAGCGATACGAGCTTGCCCACAGTTATCAGTGAGTGCACTTTGTCAGTTAGCTTTTGTTTAAGATTCGCTGCTGTCTTCTTGCGTAACCTCATATGAATTTGCCTTCAATTTAAAGATGAAGTACCCTCAAAGCTGCAGAAAGTCACCTAACCAGGAGCAGCTGAGCTGATAGGTTTTAGTTATTGTGGAAATGCTGTAAGAAATAGCTGATAAAATACACGAGAACAGGCAGACCTCACTGCGGTAAAACTTAACAGAAGACTCATCAGGATGCCTCTTTTTCAAGCTATTAAAACAGAAAGGATGACAATTTGAAATCCAACACTTGACTCTCCAGGAATACAAGCACTTTGCAAAGCCAAATAAGGAACCAGGCCAGGCCTGTGCCCAGGGGATCTGAGAGTAACAGCACTTCGCTCCTTTATGTCTGTAATCACTACTCCTGCTGTGGAGAGCAGCCACAAGACTACACACGTAGAACACGCACAGAGAACACTGCTCTGTGCTTATGGTACTATCTTTTTCTCCCTTCTTGCACTCTCAAACTTCGGATTTTACCCTTACCTTAGCAGTTCCAAAGGTTTTCAGAAAACAGCCTCTGGCACACAGAAAAAAGAAGAGGAAACTTTTGGAGGGGTTAAGAGGTGGAGTGAGGATTGAGCCACTGCTACTCCCATCTTCTACAACCCCTACAAAACCCTTCCACAACTGTATTTGGTGATTTTCTGATTACAGTTACAGAATCCTAGAATGGTTTGGGCTGGAAGGGATCTTAAAGATCATCCAGTTCCAACCCACAGACTGCAAACTCACAAAATGCATGGAGTTGCTTCCCATATGGTTCAGCCATCACATGCAGGGGGTACAGAGCCACCAGGACAGCTGGAGTGGTAGCACGCACCAGTGAACCCAGTTCAGTCTACAGCTGTGCATGCTCAGGACACTGGTGTCTTCCCTCCACACAGCACCTCTGGTACCAACACCTCTCTCCTCTACGGCAGTCAACTGTCTCTCTTGGGAAAAGTCAGGTCAGGCCCCTGTACACCATCAGCTGTACAATCAGGCTCCCCCTAAGGAAAGGAGAGCCTTGGCTTCAAAGCCTTGCTCCAAACTGGGAGGCAGTGGAACCTGGTTATTGCACGTCTCAAGAAATGCATTCATCAGTGGGCTTGCAGATCAGAACTGGACAGACAGACACAAGTTAGACACCCTGAAAGATGCACAGAGACTAGAGCCTCTCCAGGGTCAGCCCCAGGGCCAGCACAGATGGGCAATAATCCACACTCCTTTAAAGCAAGGCCGAGGAAGCCAACTGTGAGATCTAGGGAGTGCTTTAATCTTCTGCTTCAGCATGCACCCAGAACTCCAGGACACAGTGTCTCTAGAGACTTGATCCCTGGCCGCCAACATACATGCTTAAGGAATTAAGTTGGTACCTGTTTGAGGTGAAGAGGCTTAAATTTCTTGGTGAAATCTCACCGAGTGCATTTGCAACACGCTCCAATTACTACATTTGTTGCATTTATGTTAAAATTAAAAAGTAGGACTACTTATTGTTAATCCTACTTTAAGTGTAAACATTTTGTTCAATAACTGCAAAACACTGCTAGAGCGTATACAATTTGGATTTATTATGTGCATTTATCACTTGGGGTTTCTGGATGCTGAATGCCTTCAAACGTACTGGGAAGCTACAGGGACTCAAGAGATAGCAGCCTGCGATATTCTGAATAACATTTTCAAATGTTTTCTAAGCCACTTAGAAAACAGCTCGAAAGTGAAATAGATACTTAGGAAACATTCATCACTTTTCAATACGGGAACTTGGCACTTGTCTGAGAAAAAAAAAAAAATAAAAATCACTGAACAATGTAAGATTTTTCAAAAAAGGGAAGTTTTACAGATAAACTAACAGCACTTGATTTATTTCACAAGACAGCCAAGGATGGAAATAGTTCACATTTCTGTAGTAAAGCATTATATATAAATTCAAAATCTGAA
Organism: Brotogeris chrysoptera; assembly: GCA_030323915.1. Lineage (NCBI taxonomy): Eukaryota > Metazoa > Chordata > Aves > Psittaciformes > Psittacidae > Brotogeris > Brotogeris chrysoptera. The sequence goes on from JARCZZ010004523.1 coordinate 16,793, forward strand.
GACATATATATATATACATACACCAAGTTTACTGCAATGCATAAATATATAAACTTTCTAATATGCCAACTAATATAGGTCAGAAAATTGATGTATATAGTTCAAGTTTTGCAGCACTTCAGCATTGTAAAAAATAAAAAATTAAATAAATAATGGTCAAGGGTTTGGCTGCTGCCATCTTTTTATCCCCCATTCCTTTGCTCAGAATCCCAGTAATTCCAACTGCACACCAGCGCTATGGAGGGACTGAGCAGAAGTAAGTTTAAGAATGTCTCTTCAAGGAATATTTAGTGAAATATAACTATTTTGTACTACTTTGGGATTGTATTTCAGCATATCTAAGATGATCCCTTAAAGATGAAGGTTTACACTAGCAACTGAGGGCAGAGATTAGTTTGTCTGAGGTCCACAGAGTTGCAGCGTGGAAAGTATTGTATGTAGTTATAATACTGGTTATACAAAGTCTCTTTTTCTGAAGGGCAGGAGGTGTTATTTCTATTTCCATCTCCCTCTTTTTATTCCTTTAAAATAAATACAGGTTATGCCCCACCCATCACAACAATAATGAAATTAAAAATTGAGGTAAAAGTGTTCTACCGGCTGATCTTGACTATGAATAAAACTCAGCAAAATACTACTACTGATGTGAGCAAGACTTAGTAAGAAAAACAATGCAAGACACTAAATTCTTCACTATAACCATACCATAAACCCCAGCTTTCAAAGTCAGACAGCAGTAAACAAGACTATACCTTAGCACAGAAATCACCAGTAAACCAACTTTTGATCGCAATTTAAAGTCACGGTAGAAATTTTTTCCTAACTTTTAGTCCAAAAATCATGTTTTCTGAAAAATAAATATAGGCTTGTCATATTTCACCTTTGATCTACCAGAAACAAACTGCACTTTTCTATAATCCCCAGTCTTTAATACCATTCTTAGTTAGCAAGTGATCTGAAGTACAAAGGAACACACCTATTTTCTTTAAATTGTCAAGTTTTGTTGACTTTTAAGCAAAAGCTGTAATCATTATTAACCACTGCAAACACCGTTTTCTTTTCACTTCAAGGAAGGGGTCACCATAGCCCACACAGGAATGCATCCCACCCACCTGTACACCAGTTCATCAGGCTATCCAAATGACAGCGTAGAAAAACACGGTTTACTTCTCTGTAGTATACTGTACTCATTTCAGATTAGTCCATTTTAAATATATTAAAAATATTTGTAGGAATGAAACCATTGCAAATGAATGAAAAAAACCGTATGTACACACCTCCAACATTTTTAGGCACAGACCTTAACTTTTGAGAAAGGACTAGAAATCAAAGGTGCAACAACCAACATCTCCAACGGCATTATGGTCAAACCAGTATACCAGAGAGGCTGGTTACCATACAGCTTCTGTGTATTACAGCTATCCAGTCCAAGATAGCACATTAAGTATTATGAGTGCCCTTCAGGGGAAACATCTTAAATCTTACTGTCAATAAACTTCGCCAAAGGAATACCAATTCCCACCTATTTCAGACACAAAAAAACCTCCTTCGATAACACAGTTCTGATCTTCCAAATGGCTACAACTGAAGGTGTTTCCTTAATCCCCTTTTAATTTTCCCCCCTCTCTTCTTTTTATTGTATACTTAAATTATTTGCTCCCGAAACAAGAACTGAGACTCAAGCTTTTTAAGCATTTAAAACAAAAACAGTTACCATACCAAAGCACAGCATACAGTGTAAGTTTCAGCTGTAATTTCTCAGCTTTTCCTTTATATAGAGCTATATTATGGTGGACTGCGCAGAATTCTTCCAGTCTCCTCCTCTATCAGCATACGGCTCACGGAGAAGGTACGCGGATGCGGAATAGCCCCTGTTGAAGCTGCAGTCGAAAGAGCTTGCAGTTTGCGATCCGCAAAGCCGCGCAGCCGGTGCGGCGGAGGTCCGATGGGAACAGTGGTTTAGTGCGCTGCCAGGTTCCCGTGCTTCTCTTAAATTCTCTAACATAGTCATAATTTGTACCTAAAGTCACACATGCACACACAAAAAAAGAGATAAAATGCTTAAAATATAATGTAGATACTGTCACACTTAACCTGTAATAATGAAAACCCATGGAAAAGAGCGTGTACAGAAACATAGATCAGTTTCTGGATGCATGACTGAAATTACTGTCAAAAAGGAAACTACTATGACATTTTTATCTACTTAAATCCATCACATTTGGAATTCTGTTCTTTTATATCTTATAGAAAGCCATGTTACACATTCGTATACCTATATATGGCCATGACAGCACGTTATCTTTCAACTAGCTTTCATAATATGTGGCCAGATGTTGAAAGCTGAATATTGAATATGAATATGCTTACTACTACACATTTATTCGGTTGGGATTTAGAGCCTAGAGTCACTATCGCATCCATATGAACCACTGGATCATGTTCCCAAAATGCAGAACCACCTGCTTACCACCGCAAAGGCAGGAGAAGCACCTACAGGCACTAACATTTTTAATTATATTTATACAAATGCATAACATACTCTTCGTCTTGATCTCTTACGATCTTCAAACTGCTAAGCAACCAAATGCTTTAGTGCTGATCAGTTTCTGAAGAGCTCCAGTGTACAAAAACAAACTGTATGTTTCTGTATGTCCAACATAATTGACTACAGGACGTTATGAGAACATAGTCCCAGCCTTTTATTCTAACAAAATTCAGTCTCATTAGTGCCTAACAGACTGGAACAGTGCCAAGACTGGAAAAAGATAAGCAACAGAAGGTTATTAGCTCTAATTCTGACCTGTATCAAGATCTCCAATCACATATATGCTGGCTCCAATAGGCACAGCTCCGTACACGAAAGAAGAACTAGTTGGGATACATAGGTTCTGGTCATTTAGATAAATCCACCTGTAAAAATAATAATTAAATAATGGTGATTTTTACCGAGCACATTAAAAAATCTGCATTATTTTTGCAACTGTAATCAGTAAAAAGTACTTTTTCAAATATATTGGCAATTAAAGGAGGGCCAAGGAGAACCTCTGTCCTCTGCTGGATACTAGGGGAAACCTAGTGACTGAGGATGAGGGAAAGGCTGAGGTACTTAATGCTGGTATTGCCTCAGTTTTTAATAGGCAAACCAGCCATCCTCAGGGTAGTCAGTTCCCTGAGCTGGATGGTACAGATGGGGAGCTGACTGAAGTCCCCAAAATCCGGGAAGAAACAAACAGTGACCTTCTGCTCCGCTTAGTTGTGTACAAGTCTATGGAACTGGATGGGTTCCACCCAAGAGTGCTGAGGGAGCTGGCAGAGGAGCTTGCTAAGCCACCCTCTATCATCTGTCAGCAGTCCTGGTCTACTGGGCAGGTCCCAGAGGATTGGAAACTGGGCAACGTGATGCCACTCCACAAAAAGGGCAGGAAGGAAGACCCCAAAATTCCAGGCCTGTCAGCCTGAGCTTAGTGCTGGGGAAGGTCAAGGAGCAGATCATCCTAAGTGAGATAATTAAACACTAGCAAGAAAACAGAGGGATCAAAACCAGTCAGCATGGGTTCATGATCAGGTCCTGCCTGATCAGCCTGATCTCCTTCTATAATAAGGTGACCCTCTTGGTTGATGAGGGAAAGGGTGTGGGCATTGTCTATTTGCACTCAAGTAAAAGTGTTCAAAAGCATTCAAAAACAGTGTAGACGAAGCCCCAGTGATATGGTTTAGTGGTAGTCTTGGCAGTCCTGGCGGAATGGTCTATGATCTTCTGACTCAAAAGTAGAGTGTACAAGTTCATCTGTTGTGTAAAGACTGTCTAGTTCAGGACATTCTGGCATTTCCTAAGCACCAAAAGCAATCGGTACTGTTATATGTGAAGCTCATAATACTTGATCCCGAAGTTGCTTTATTTCAGAATCACTCCACTTATCTGTATAACTGACCCAAAATGAGTTCTTGTAGCCACCCAATATGACTTTCTGGAAGAAAACAGGCATATAAGGAAGCCTTTTCTACAAGAATACATAGAAGACTAGCAATTAAAACTCTAATGGATTTGGCGGAATAAAAATAAATGTCTATTACCTGGAATTGAAACAGACCTTCCTGATCACCCATCAGACTCTTTTCGAATTATTTTCTTGCTCGTACTGTAACCTTAGTGTTCATTTCAAGTGTATTCTCATTTCAACACTGAAATCAGCCTGACCTTTCTATCAAGAGAAAAGCAATTTTCGATGTTGAAGCCTTCGGAGACTAAGCAAGTAGTTTCCTCACCCAGTGGGACACTGACTTGTAAAGATGTCCCGTTTATCTAGAGCTGCCAGCATCCTTTCTGTGGTTCTGAAACAATTTTGTACAAAATGCTGCTGCACGTCTTCAGATGCTCTCACAGTTAACTGTTTACAGACCATAAAAACATAGAAATCAATGCCATTTTAGCACAGCAATGCTATTTAGCATTTTTAGTTACTGCTCCTACATCTTTTATCAAATAATTTACAGAGAACATGAAAGCTTGAAAAACTTTTGAAAAGCATCCCACATTTTCCTGGCCATACATGGTTAATTTGAGAGAAATTAACATTAGGAAAAATCTTAACAACATGGCTTCACTAAGGGGAAATCCTGCCTGACCAATCTGTTGCCCTTCTATGGTGGGGCTACAGAACTGATGGACAGGGGTAGAGCAGTTGATGTCATCTACCTGGACTTGTGCAAAGCG
>JARCZZ010004524.1:0-18136 GCA_030323915.1 Brotogeris chrysoptera
TTTTTGTTTTAATTTTTTTTTTTTTTTTTTTTTTTTTTTTTTTTTGAGGTTGTTTTTTTTTTTTTTTTGAGTTTTGTTTGTTCTTAAAAGGTAAGGAAAAAAGTCAAAAGGCTCAATAGACATTCAGCAAGGTTAGTCCAAAAATTACACTTCTGCATAACAACCAAAGTCAAGGTCATTTGATCACACAATTTGTGCTGATGTGCTTGTTACTGTTTGTGACTTCATTATTTGTAGAGTGCCATAAGCTTCAGTGCATCTTCTGAGAGTAATGTAGTACTATGTATGCTATTTGGTGTGTTCAGGTGACTGAATGAAGAGGAAGAGTGAGATCAAGCACATACCTGGAATCTTGTATAACTGTTGAAGGCCTAAACAGGAGGATCAGGGCTTGGGCTTACCTCAGACTTGACAAAACATTTTCTGCCCAAGTAGGTCAATGCATTTCAGGTTAAGTCAGTAGTTGTAGCTGTTTACATTCATTTGGCTTAATGTTAATCCTGTGGTCTGTTCGTTGTTCCATTGCTATATTACAAAGAACCTTGAAGTATGCTTTGTGGAGTGCATTACATCAGAGAGCTGACTGTACTTGTTTTTGTACTTGTTTCTGTTTAACTTGAAGAGCTTCTTGAAGTGATCAGCTGTAGGCTAGAGGTGAGATGAGTCTATAGGCTTCAGAAACATGCATTTCCAGTAGAGTTTTCCTTCATGCACCAAGTAGTATGTTACTGTATCCTGAAAACAACAGTTTTCTTTTTTTTTCTGAACTGGAGTGACAAAGCAAATAACTGTGAAAGGCGGCAGTTCAAGTAGTATCTAATTTTCAAAGCACTTAGACTTTTTATTGCCTTCAGTAGCAGTTTAGCAGTGAGGCATATGTATGAAAGTTTAAAAAATGTTTGAAAATGTTTCATGCTGAAATAATTCTGTGTCCCACAGTGTTCTGATTTTTGTAGTCACCTACTGCAATTACTCCAACACACACTTCAAATCCTGGTTTTCTCCAGCCTTTGCCTGATGAAGTTAATGTTACCATTTCTCTTTTTACTTTCAGATAGTAGTCAATCATCCTGTTTATTCAGGAGGTCCTGCTGAAATCTTACATTTGGCTGTTTCACTTGGAGTTGAATTTCTTCTTGGTGTGGCACTGTTACAATGCTTAGGAGGAAAGGGGAAGCTAAGTAAAATAAGAGTCCTTTTGTTGTAGGAGTTGCTGGATGGGACAAGGACAGGTAAAACATGAGCTTGAGTTCATTACAGCTACAGGAGTGGCACAAATTGAGTCTGAACAGAAGGAGGTCTAACACTTGGTTGGTGGGCTGGAAAATTTAAACCTGTCCTGATCAGAGTGGTGTTGCTGACTTCTACTATGAGTAAACTGAAACTGTTAAATGAACCAAAGTGTTTCAGGCCCTTGTGTGCATTTGTGGTGAATTCTGTCCTATTGCCAGTCACAGAATATTCCTTTTGGGAGAAACTTAACAGCTGACTCCTATATCTATATTAATGCATAGCTCAATGATGTGTTGTTGTCTCTTCCCCTTCCTGGGTTAGAGGGGAAAGTTCACCAAGCAATTTTCTATGCCATCTGAGTTTTAAAACAACGTATTGCTGTCTTGATTCAGTGTGGTGTGCTCCAGGCTGATACCTTAGTGAAAATAGTTCTGAGGAGGAGGTTGAAAATATGTCTGATCCCATTTATTACATTTTTCTAATGTTTTTAGTCCTTTGAAGCATCATAGAAGTAGAGTTAGGAGTCTCCAATAACTTGTATTTTTAAGGAGTCATCTGTGTGGAGTGAGGATGTATCGGTATCGCAAGATACTGTATTTGTAAGATACTTGACACTGTGTGGATTTAGCAGAGGTAAGATTTTGTCTGTCAAATTAATTGGATACCTTGCTAGTATGGTATTTAATTTGTATTTAAGAGACTGTGCAAGTCCTTAGTGACCTAAAGAATTAACTTGAAGAGCAAATTTAATTGTAAAAATTCTGAAACATGCAAAACTTGTGTTCATTTGAGAGCTGGCAAAGAACCACTTGGCAAAGCTGCTATCTGGTTACTAACTTCTCATTTTTTTGTGTAGCTTGTAAAATAGATTCACATAGCCAAAGAACGCCTATTCAGTTAAAGTGGCAGTACTAAAAATAAATCAGAAATTATGATAAGGAATTAAAATTGGTTACAAGTTAGGTCAGAAACAGAATTGTGATACAGTTCTGTGGATTTTTACAGGAATTGGAAAGTGACATTTAATTTTTATTGTGAACATAAACTGCAAGATAAAGTGTTTCAACTTGTAAAAAAATCATGAATAGCATGAATAGGTTTTAAAATTGTATCTGGTTTAAATCAGTGAATAAACTTTTTTATTAAAGACTATATTGAAATTTTAATTCCTAACCCTTACATTTTTGTTGGCTTCTTTATTCCAGAGATTCCTGAGGCTAAAGGTAGTTGCTGTATTTTGGTATGCACCTTTCCTTTCTTTTCAAATTTATGTAGTTTTTGGTGTAGTATGCATCAGAATGCTGCTTGTATTCTTTGTGAATTGCATTTTAGGTATTGGTAAACTTCACAGGATGCACTCTGTGAGCTTTGTAGTGGTGTAGAAGTTTTTTATCTTAGTATGTTCTGCTCTCTTTACTTTGGTCCTGGGTCAGCTGTCACAAGAAAAGCTTTGATTAACTTGTCCTTTTTCTCTGGCTGTGCTAAAGTAGCTTGTGAGGTGGTTTCCTGTGTGTATCTAAGACAGTACAAAATGTATCTGACTTCACACATCTGTTGTGTCAAAAGCAGGTATTTTACTTTCATAAGGTAAAACATTTAGAAACAAAAGCATTGAAGGAAAGTAAAATATAAAAAAATACTTCTGTGCAGCACAAGAGGTCACTTTTCATGAAAAGCTGTCTCTAACTTCCTAGGACGTTTTGGTTTTTAACAGCACCTTCCACTTGAGTAGCATTTTTGCTGTATCACATAGCTGTAGAGTCCAGAGTAGAGCACCACGGTTGATTAGTAAAAGCAAGATACCTAAAAAGTAAGCAGTATCACTTCCTACATAATGTCACCTTTTCCATCCAGGAGCAGTGTATCCAGAGTAAGACCCAAACTTCAGCTGCTCTTACAACTAGCCTCTGTTCTGCTGTATAAGCATCCTGTTCTTGAGAGGAGGTTCTTGTTTTCTCGCCAACTTTCCAGTGTCATGCTACATACCAGACATTTTCTGTTCTTGCCTGTGAGATTCTGCGTGATAACCATTAATGAAGGTGAAATGCTTGTTGGGTGTCATTAGCAGAGAATCTTGTGATACCATATAGCTGACAGATAATACCAAGAATTTAAAATTACAAAATATCTGAAGAAGTTAATTCTGTTTTAGTGTAGTGGCTATATTCAAATTAGTAAATGTTATTTATGGGAAAGAAATTTTATGTGAGACTACTAAAGACATTATTTGATGGAAACAGTAAAGTTTATGGTTGGAAGAACAGCCTTTTCATGTCTGAGGGGTTTGTGTATGTTTGCTCATCGGCTGAGTGTAGATAGTTGGTGAAGTTCTCCATCTGCTGGTGCGTGGTGGTGAATGCATTCTGCAGGTAGGGCTGGAAAGGATATTCCTGTTTTTCAAATGTACTTCCAGCATTAGTCTCAAAATATTCAGTTCTTGCGTTTACTTTTTCAGTTAAAATTATTTCCAAACATTTCTCAAGACAATCGCGAACCTTTTTAGGGTGATTCTGTTGCAAAATCTCTTGCTTTAGTCACTGTAGGACATGCTATCTGTCACTTGGTTCAGTAGTTGATTGAGCTTTTAGGTGTGATGCAAGTGCAGACAAGCAGGGCTAGAATATATTTGTAAATTCATTTTTTTTAATTATTTTCTTTTACTTAAAATTCTCCCTCAGGTTCCACACTTCTGTCTAAATTGTCCTTCATTTTTTTTCAGAATTGGAAAGGGACATTCTTGTGCAATTAAGCGTATGCAGGCCTGCTGTCTGCTGTGGAACACTAGGATGTTAAGCGTGAAAATCGTGTTGTGGTGATCCCCAGAGTGTAAAATTGGGAACCAGCTTCCTTCTGATAACTTAAATGACCTTGTGTATCTGGATTGTGTTTGTGAACTCCTGACTCAACAAATTTGCACAAGTAGGCATGTACAAAACAAGAATTTGCTGAATTGCATTGGAGTGTTCTCAGATAAAAGATTGCATTTGTATTTTAAAAATGCTTGGTGAAATATGCTTGTTTGAAGAGGCAGGGGAATTTATTTCAAAGGTGGTACTCAGCAATGCAGTTAAGAGAGTCAGCATGTGTCCAGGCTTTTTTTTTTTTTTTTTTTCGTTTTTGTGGTTTTGTTGGGGTTTTGTTTTGTTTGGTTTGTTGGGGTTTTTTTTTGTGTACCTGTGTGTGTTTTCTTAACAAAGTTACCTGGAGCATGCATCAGGCTCATGATGGTCTTTCGGCTATCTAAACTGACTTTGTAATTAATGTTAACAATTGGCTCAGTATGGGAACTCTATCTAGAAGTGGTGGATTAAACTTCTTTCTTCTGCTTTCTTCAAGTCTTCTGTTGCTATTTTACTAATAATTCTTGCAACATTAGAATTTTAACATCTGGATTTTAGGTGTTTATTGATTAATAATGTAGTAACTGCAGATTAAATACGGTTCTGAAGGAATAACTTTGAAGTGAATGTGCTGTGTAGAATTCATGAAACTTGATATTTCTTAAGCGCCAGCAAGTTCTTGAAGACTTAGGTACTAAAGGAATTCGTACTCTCCTAGTGAATATTGCAAAGCAGGAGGAGCTCAGGTTTGCAAAGGGGTTTCCTGTGCTGATCCCAGAACAGAGTAATGTGGGTTTTTGTCTGCACTGGTATTTGAGTTCAACTCAGAATTGAACATCTGAGAAGCATTTCCGTGGCATCACTACTCACCTGGCTTTGTCTCCCACTGAGGGTTGATTTCAGAGCATAAAAATCCTGTTCCTTTCAAATGTAGCTAAGTTGATACATGCTCCCAAGTGCTATTGGACACTTAGTTCTCAGGATGGACTAGAGCTAGTCCAAAGGTAGTTGCTGTTCCCCCAGGTATATGTAATATATGTGGTTTTTAGCACTGTAGCATTTTCAGTGTCTCTGTATAAGCACTTATGCTGCATTACTAGTGCTAATGTAGATAGCCTGTATGGACATAATAAAACCAAGCTGAAAAATGTTGGATTGAAGGGCAGAATTTTGATTAAGTACTAACTGTACTAACTTTTAGTAGTTCTGCTTCATAAAGTGATCCAATACTAATAATATTTCATCACCTTCTAAGAGTTACTGGTTTGTTTCTCTTTTGAAACTCAAGTTATGTAAACATATCTATTTTCCAGGATTCATTTGTGATGTGCTTCTGAAAGAAGAACTGAGAATCCATTACGTACTTCCACTTTTGGGGAAAACTCTTCTCCTAATGTATTTTGCAAACTAATTGAATTATCAGAGAAATTCGGCATGGGAGGAGCCGTGAGTGCTGGAGAAGACAACGATGACTTAATTGATAACTTGAAAGAAGCTCAGTACATTCGCACTGAGAGTGTGGAGCAAGCCTTCAGAGCAATTGATCGTGGTGATTATTATCTGGAAGGACACAGGGACAATGCTTATAAAGACTTGGCCTGGAAGCATGGAAATATACACTTGTCAGCACCCTGCATTTATTCTGAAGTCATGGAAGCGCTGAAGCTTCAGCCTGGATTGTCATTTTTAAATCTGGGTAGTGGAACCGGATACTTAAGTACAATGGTGGGATTAATACTAGGTAACTTCAACCTTTTAATATGCTGTTCCTCCACTGTACAGGGTTGTACAAGTCCTTTAAAACTTCACTTTCTCTTCTTTGAAAATGACAGTGCTACACTTAAGACTAGGTGTTTGTGTTGTTAAGGTACTGTATGTTATCTACAAGCTGTTCATTGACACTGTTGTTCAGTGATAATTCATGGAGTGTTTTGGAAGAGGTAATTGTTCCTGTTTGCCTTTCTGTAGTCTAAAATTCTCATTTGAGTGGAAACTGTCCTTTTGTTTAAAAGGAAAAGGCATAAAGGAACAATTTGAGAAGTATATTTAGAATACAGAGCATATTTACCAATGGTTTTATTTTTTACGAATTAATTTCATTACATAAAATAACTTCATTTATTTTAGTATGTAGTTTTGATATGAGTAAATTTATTGACTGTATTACATGGAGTTTTCTTATTTCCTTAGTTGCAGAAACTGTGTTGACAGGTAATACACAAGTCTTTGCATCTCTATTTGTATGCACAGCTGAGGTGTGAAGAGTTGGTTTGTTAATTTTCGATTAGTTACTTTCTGTCATCTGTTCTTATTTTAAAAAGAGAAGAAATTATCCCTAGTACTATATAACAAAAGTGGTTTGTTGGCAGCTCCAGCAGTGTCTTTTGTTACAGTTAATACCAATCAGTTCAAGAGATTCCACTGTTCACTTGTGGAAACAGGAATTATGTTTATTCCTAGGTAAAAATAAGCTAAAAAGAGATTTCTATTAGACTGTTTCTTTGCCCTTTTCAAGATTACTTCTGTTTAGGAGTAGGTACTTATAATTAGATTGTAAGATTCTAAGTTCAGCATTCTATTCCATTATTAAAACAATTAGTAAATATTGCTGCTTTTTTTTTTTTTCCTCTAAAGTCTTTGCTTAGGGTAGCAATTAATGGTATTCATTTATTTCTTTATCATATGGAAAGTTTTATTATAGCATTATTCTTTCTTAGCTATGATGTTTAAAAAAGAAAATGTGCCTTACACATTTCACTTGTACCTGTGTAATAATCTGACAACTTTTGAATGGCTGTTGGTTACTATTGAATGCTCCTTGGTTTGACCTCCTTATCAAGCAGAATTCCTGTCCTTCAGAATGAGAGGTGAAGAAATTAAACAGGAGAAGACTTGTCTTCCTCAGAGGGTGAGATTGGCTGACAGCCCTTGAGAAGCACAGTTACGCTGCAGACATTCCCACACAGCCAACTCAAGTGCTGATACTTCTCTTAGCAGTGCTGAGGAGCCTGGAGCAAGTGACAGCTCAGCTACTTGCAGAAGTAGACACTCCATGTTTCTGTAGTGCTGCACCTAGTTATCAGAGTCTGCTTGTTATTATAATGTGGTTTGAGTGCTAGGCTGAGACATGGAAGTTATAAAGACAATTTGTGTGCCTTTATTTTCTTCTGCTCCATTTGATAAAATTACTAGTTACATACAGTCATTCTTTATTTTAGTGTAAGTTTTAAATCAGGGAACAGCTGTTTTGACCAAAAAAAAAAAGTCAGATGAAATTTTCTGACAAATTATAGGTACTATTAAAAGTTCACATATTTTAAAAACCAGTTTCAGTGTATGCTGCAATTAGTAACAGAACCATGTGGGTTTTGGCAGTAGTTGGGTATCTTTCAATTTGACAACATAGTGAGTAGTATTTCTGCCACATTTGCACTGTCATAGAATCTTAGAATCATAGAATAGTTAGGGTTGGAAAGGACCTTAAGATCATCTAGTTCCAACCCCCCTGCCAGGGGCAGGGACACCTCCTGCTAAACCATGCCACCCAAGGCTCTGTGCAGCCTGGTCTTGAACACCACCAACAATGGAGCATTCACAACTTCCCTGGGCAACCAATTTCAGTGCCTCACCACCTTTAAATTGGCAAATAATTCAAAGCTGGTAAACAGTAAGTATAGCAACAGACTAAAAAACCTCCTCCACTCCGTTAAGATTAAATTAACTGTTGCTGGTATTGTAAAAATAGAAATGTGGTTCAGACTAGATGGTGGAATTCTTAGCTCGTTATGCTGAAAGAAGACAGTTGACAAAAGACAGTAGCAGAGAAGTTGGTTTCATGCTCTAAGACTAGCTGACCCTTTGCTTAAATGTACAGCTGTGATTTTTTTTTTTCCCTAAAAAGAGAACATGTTTATCATATTTCTGTTCAAATTACAAATACGATGGTGTATCACTATGTGGTGTCTTGTATTCATAGATTTAATTCCAAGCTGTTGGAGCAACTGACATTTACAGGTTTTTAGTTCTTTATTTTTCAAAATTGAGTCTTGAAAGGAATGTGTATGTGAATTTTGGGATGGATGATGTTGTTTCGTTTTTTAAATTTTAAATTAATGGTAATAATTTTTTAATTAAAGTGCCTTGGGTGTTGTTGCATGCTCTAAAACTAACTACGCTGCTTAGAAACTTCATAGGCTTTTACTATGCAAGTAAATAATTAAACAGCTAGGAAATAATCATGTATCTTAATGCTTTTCTCAATGTGGTAGGTAATAAATTAAATTTACAGTAGGTGTGTCAACAGGAGGTACTTGCTTTCACAAGTTCTAAAAATATTCCTTGGATGATCTCTTGCCTGCCCACAAAGAGCTTTTGTGAGCACTGTCTGTGGTAACCTAGTGGATTGGTTTCATTTCACCTAGTTGAAAATGTACTATACTATGTTAAGCAATTATTCATCAGCTTAGTGTCATATATTTTCTTCCTTGCAGTAAAATGAGAGCTTTCTCAGTAGCCCTGAGTCTGTTTTATTAGTGTGTGTCCTAGAAAAGACAAACTGAATTTTGATTGGAGTAACATCTTTGAGCTAAATATTTAAGAAAGATTTAAAATGCTGTGGAGACTATAAATACAAAGTTTGTGTCATCTTACTGATGTTTACTTCCTCTTCTTCCCCTTTTCCAATTCTGTGCTCCAGTGACTTAAGTCCCTGGGCTACTTGTGCATATAAACATAGTCACATTTGCTGTGGGGATTCTATCTGATGCGGATTCCTTCCTGATGTGGATAATCCTCATAATACTGTCATAATTTTTTTTTGTTTCTGAAAAATAGCATTAACTACTGGCATGCTAATTGATTTGGAATTATACTTGGATCAATTGTAGGAAAACAGTGTTACAGTTGTGATGAGTGAACATAATGTAGTAAATGTCAGTGTTCTAGATCAAAATCAGTTATGTAAGTAAATAGGGAGCAGACTTATGATTTTGGAACCTGCAAAATAGAAGAGCAGATGTGGCTAAGAGTTATAATACCCAGTCTCCCAAATTGCCAAAAGATGTGAATTTTGACATCATAAAACTTCAAAATCTAAAGACACAAAATTATAATTTGAAAATGCTGTATTCCAGCTAAAACTGTTGAAAGTTTGTCAGACTTTCCCCCTGAATACTTAAGAAGAAAATTCATTCTATAGAATTGTTTTACCACAGTTCTGTCCCTGTTCTTTCATTGATCCTTTGGCCTTTTACCTTCCTCATAAGCTTTGGTAATTCAGATGCAAAAAAATAACTTTGTCTAGTGGTGGTGGGAGACTTGTGTTTTTTATATGATGTTAGTACTTCCACAGATGAAAGATACAGTGCTGTTCTATTCAATCATGCTGTGCTTAAAGACAAAAAAATAAATAAATAAATAAACTAAACAACAAAACCAAGCCAAACCAACAAAAAACACCCTGCTGTTTTTATTTACAGGGCCTTTTGGGATAAATCATGGAATAGAGCTTCATTCAGATGTGGTAGAATATGCCAAGGAAAAGCTGGAGAGCTTCATAAAATACAGTGATAGTTTTGATAAGTAAGTATCTTACTTGTCTAGTTCACTTTTCAGCAATGTTTTTGTTTGTAAACTGGATGTATCATTACTTGAGTTTAGGGAGGGGAGAATAGCGTCACACCACCAAAACATAAAACTTCCAGTTTGCCATGCTAGTTGATGAGGTAAGTGCTTTAGAAAGCACTCTAGAATTGTGGGAGTATTTCTGCTGTGTAATAATAAACACCATTGGTACGTACACATTGGCATGTGTATGTATATGCATGTGCATGCATATGTACATACTTAAGAGAATGAGGAAGTACATCGGTGTCTTTGCATGTATAGGGTTATTTGTATCCATGAGTTTTTATTGTATAATTCTACATCTTTCTGTACAGAATTAACTTTTTTCTAACCTATAACTGTTGATGTAGGCATGAGTGAATTTATCTGATTTGTCTTCATGTTTATTACCTGGAAAGGTGGACTTACGAATGTTGCTCTCATACACCACTCATTTTTATTGCTGTACTTCTGGGTTACAGGGCTTTGAACCTTACTGGTTCTACTTAACAATTTTTTATTGTTAGTTTGAAGCTGGCCAGTAAGAATCTGGATCTTGGGCCTCTCTGCCTCTGTCAAAGGAGAAACAAAGGCTGTTCTCTGTAAAGACTTTTTTCCTTACAGGCAATAAGTTCTCCAACAGTGCTTACAAAGTAGCTTCTGAAAATGAAGAAAAGTTTTTGCATTGTAGTAGCCTAAGAATTGAGTGTTCTACGCCTCCTCTCCTCCTCAGCAGGCATGAGAGACAATTCTTTCTATCCCTTTACCTCTCATGTGCTTTATGAACTGCGGCGTTCTTGGTTATGTTGGCTGGAGCTCAATCCACTTTTTCCGTGCCCTAAATTTTAGGAGCTCTGGTCTGACCACAGGCCTTACTTGTTAATGCTCCTAAATAACAGGAAATTATCATCCTATTGTTAATCTGTATCTGCATTAAATTCTGTACTTATGATATTGATTAGGTGATTTTAGTACTGTTTCTAAAGTAAAATTATGTAAGAGAAAATGCATGTTTCATTATTACTACTTTAATTTTTATAAAAGCACTTGTTAGATGAGTTTAATATGTAACAGAAGCCAGAATAAATAAAAATTAATTCAGTAAGGAGCTTTATGATGTACTTCATATAATCTGTCTTTTTAAAAAGTGTGTTTAATGTGGTTACTTATGATCATCAATAATATTGCATTAGTGGCTCTATTAAGTTAGAACTGTTTGCCAGCTAATCAGTTCTTGTATATACCTGTACTCCTGCATTCCTGTAAGTTTGTCTACCAGACCTACAAAAATCTGGTTTTGATTGAAGTGTCTTTCCAGTCTGGTGATACATTTATGTACAGACACAGAAACTGAGTGAAGGAGTAGCAAGGAAATGTTACTATTGTTTAAGCAAAATCTGATTAGGATGTTTCTGTAAATTTAACAGATCAGAACACTGGGGTTGCTAAAATTGGCAGAAGTGAATGTCAGAGTTGCGTGTATATGGTGTTTGAAGGAGTGATCATACATAGTAAATGATCTAAATACTCTTAAAGGACAGGTGGTGTATTTTACTCCGATTTATCAAATATCAGCCCTGGGGACAGTGTTATAAATGCTGTGTGCTGTTTGCAATGATAGTTAAGTTGATCTTTAGTTTTACAGTGCTATTCTAATGAGGGGGAGAAGTCAACAGGTCAGTTAATATGATCTAAACCTCATTTGTATGTTATATCTTGGCATATGCTGTTTAACAAGCCACCTTTTCCTCACAGGAGCAAAATACTAAGCAATGGCTATAAAAACATCCTCTTCATCAACCTAACAAAAATTATACTTCTGTGAAAGTGCTTTTTGATACAAATTCACTTGGTAGTAGCTGCAGTACAGCTGATGTGATACTGATTGGCTGGTTCAATTTTGTGGTTTGGGGGGATTTGTAACTTGTCTGTGCAGCTGATTCTAATTGTTTTCTATGTAAATACTGTATTTTAATGTAGCTAATGGAAGATGATGTGTGGGTTTTTCTGTGGTGGGGTCTTTGTATATTCTAATGTAAGCAAATTTATACATCATGTCTTCAGTTTTAATCTGCCTCTCAAAGTAATGTGCTCAGGGTCAGTATGTCTGGTTTAGATTCTTGTTTCAGTAACTTTTTCCTGCATCTTTATTTGTAAGTAAAAAAACATTTACCCGAAATTGTGTCGACTGTGGCATCTGAACTTAACTGCTAATTTGGTCAGCTTAGTGTTTGGACAAAAGACCACTCAAAGAGAGTGTGGTGTCTGTCTGCTGTTGAATGCTGGTGTGTACCTAGCAGGTGTCCTTACTGTTTGAAAATAGATTGTATGTGGCCGACTGGTATGAATGAAGTTAATTGTCTAAATTGATGTGTGTGATGGGAGAAAAATGCCTTAAACGTGCCAGCAGCTTCTAATGAGGCATGTGGGGGACAGAAGGAGCATAGAGACCACGTTCAGTTTTCCTGGCAGTTAATGGAGTTATGCAGGTGGGGAATTCTGTAAAACTTTTCATTCCCACTTCCCAGCACTCTTTGTTCACTATATAATGTTCTTCAGTCTGGCCTGAATACTCTCAGCCATCTTCTTTTGAAACAAACAATGCATTTAACCTTATGGGTACGTACGTATGGGCAAGCTTCAACCTAAATAAATGTTTTGAAACTTTGTAGTGGTCCTCTGCTTGGTGCACTAGGCCATTGTCTTTGCATCTGACTTCTGTGTGGTGCATCTGACTTTTGCGTGGAGCTGGGTCATGATGGTTTAAGTGGGTTTTTGCTTGATGAGCTGAAATACTACTTTGATGCCTTTTTTATTGGAGAGTGATCCAGTGCTTTGTGGTATAATACGACTTTTTTTCTTGATTCCTGTAAGAATATTGTTGGAATGTAATTAAAACTTTTTTTTTTTTTTTTATGATTGGGGTAGGTGCTTGACCAAAGACTGGAAGCAGTGTAAAAATAGCATGTCCGGAAGGATTTGAGACTCTCTGTGCTTAAAAGGAGGGTTGTCTACCTCTGGAAGCGGGACTTCTCTCAGTTTTGGCCTTTTGAGCTGTTCATCGGAGGAAAGGCTTTTCAGATACCTGTTTCAGAAAGAGAAATGATTCCAGTAATCACTTGTATCTGTATCCATATCACACCAATCTATAAAAATAGTTTTCACCTAAATGGAGGTGGAGTTGTTCATTCTAAGAGGTAAAATGCTGTCTTGGGTTTACTTGGCAACTTATGTTTGCCAGTAGAAGCAAAGGAAGAGTTCCATTTGAAAGTGATGTCATGGTTGCGGTGCAAAGATTTTAGGTGTAGACTAAAGAAAGTTGTCTGAGTCTGAAATATGTGTAAGGCTCTCTTTGCTCTTAAAACCTTGAGGGAGTGCATGCCGATTAAGGGGAAAAAAAAAAATCATTCCTTAAGAAGGCATTATCTGAAACACATATGTGCAAGTACCAGGCCCCGCTTCACCTGTTTATTGAAGGGGAATGTGTTGTCTTTTCTGCTCCCAGTCAACTTCTAGACCTAGAATATCCAGCTTGGAGAGAGAGCCACAGGGCAAGGCTAGGTTGCCCATCTTCTAGCACCCTATCAAAAACCAAACCTGGGTAAGCTGGTGAAGTCTCTACTGTGAAAGAAAATCAACCCTTCTCAGGATCAAAAGAAACCACTTCAATGGTAAGTGACAAGAACCCTAGTACTACTTCCGGGATAACTGTTATGGGTGAAACTTCTTCCTGAAGTCCTGTAGTAGATTATGTTGGCATTGAAAAAGAGTACACTTAATATTCCAACAGAGTATTTATTTGTCTTCATTGAAATTCAGGCCTCCTGCTAGGACTTCGAAGGCTCACTTTCTTTTCGTCAAAGCAGATTGAAATGGGAAGTTCTTCTATACACATAAAATTCATCCTTCCTTCCTGTGCAGCTGGTTAATCATTGCTGTGGAAGTCTAAGCAGACAAATCAAACTGTCTCTGAAGTTCACTGATGACTTTCTCATTTAAAATCTTACTGATGACTTAGTCTTAGTTGCAAATCATGTAATTTTTTTTTTTACTGGTGAATGAATTCTTGCTGAGGTTTAATCTTAACTGGAACAACACAGGGACTAAAAGAATGCCAGTGTGATTCTTCGATGCCAGAGATAATGTTAAACAAAAACGAAAGGAAGATAAACTTCTGGAATATTTCTTCTTTTAATTCGGACATATTAGAGAGAAGTTGTATTTCTAGTCCTACACCTTGTAAACCAGAATGCTCATAAAATGACAATTTAGTCTACTTTTTCCTAGGAAGGAACTAAACCTGCATTTTTTAAGGCATTTGGTAGTTGCAGGAATACATATATTTGCCCCCCTTGTGACCATACATAAAATGTCTTTTATTAATAAGTAACGTTGTGGAGACTGCCTTTCATTGGAGATCTGTTATTGTAACAAGTTCTGGTAGTAGTAAGAACATCTGTTAAATTAAAGCAAATGAAGACAACACTTGGTGCTTGTTCCTGTGAAATCTGTTGCTTCACGAAACATGACAATTTTGACCTATAAAAACCATTTTTTTCTGCTTCAGTAAAAGAAGAAAGCAAGTATTGCTCTGTTTATGTAAACAGATAAGTTGTTTTCGAGTCTTCTATCCATGGATATATTAGGGCCCTGACAATAAACTGAAGTGACAGAAATTTTTTCTCATACCCGTATTCCTTTATACTTTAAAAAGTAATCCTTCAGTACAGCTTTTCATTTTGCTACCATAGTAGGTAATGAAGTTTACAAACTTAAACCAGTGTTTAAGGGAGAGATAAATCTTAAAAGCCGGTGTTTAATGTGTTTTTTTCACTTGAGTGAAAGTGGTAAGACTATCAGAAATAATAACAAGGATGAGGTTATATAATAGAAAAGCAATTTTATTCATAAGAACAATATAATAGAAGACAATTTTATTTAAAAATGAAGGTGTCACATGCAAGCAAAGTAGAGGTACAGGTTTCTTATTGGCTGGAAGCTGAAAAGAATGTTAGAGGCAAAATTACTAAATAGAAATTCTACCAGCATCACTTTAGTGCTGGTAAAAATATTATTGTAACTGGATACAGGGGACTTAAAAGTTGCCATTGTAGGTTTTGTTTTGTTTTCAAAGATTGAATATTTTTGTGTTCATTTGTTCTAGAATTTTTAGTTTACATGCAGAAGGTCTCACAAAGAACAATACTAATAGATAAAATGTAACTTTTCGGTAAAATGTGCCAGCAGTCCCTGAATATGCATTTATACGTGAACCAAAGACTGGTTCAAAGATGTCGAAAAAATTCTTGAGTACAATTGAATGGATAATGGAGAGGAAAAAAGAACTTTACATCTTGTGCTGTTGTCCCTCTTAATAGGGAAGAACAGTCTTTAGAAATTGTATTCCCATATTAGCTGACGCAGCTTTTAGGTTTTTTGGCTACTGATTTAATCTTCTTAAAGAGACATCACTTGCAGGATATAACATGGGAAGTATTTATTAAGGAAGAAATGGGAAAACCTTTTCTTGCAATATATAGGTACCACTTTTAAATCCGATTGATACACTAGTTCTGAAGCACTTTTACAATGAAGTAAAAGGCAAAAGGCTGATGAAGCATAGAAACTGAAAAGTGTTTCATTATTCTGTTGCATCTTCTTGTGGCATCTTGTATTGCTCAAAGCCGTGTGAGTATTGACCTTTGTATGTGGTTCTCAAAGAAGATAAACTTTGTCAGTTTAAAACCTGAAATACTGGCTGAATTACCTGAACACTTCTTCATGGTTTCTTTCAGTTGAATGCATCAGTACTTAAATAGTATCTAAGAGTACTTGGAGTAAACTTTCCGATTTACTAAATTCTTCTGTCCGATGTAGAAGAGGCTCTGTGAGGCTTGTCTTTTTAAAGCAAACGGACAAAGGTGTCAGAACTTTCTAGATTAAATTATGTGTGCCTTTTCAGTCCTTACCTTAAAATAACTACAGGAAGCACTAATTTTTCAGCTGCTGTAGCTGTGTTTTAGAAAGATAGGCCAGTGTTTTGTTTGTGAAAAGAGTATGAAACTTCTAAACCAATCTTCTAGTTTTGTTTTCTCTCCGTTATTCTACTATCTTGAAGAGTTCTTTTGTATCAGATATTAGTCAGCAGTATATTAGAATTAGAAGAGCAGTATATTAGTTTAGGACAAAAGTAATTGTTATTTCTTTGTCACAGTACCATAAGTAGTTTAATGTTCTATTATAAATTTTCAGAGTCTACACATTTGCAAATTAATTTCAATGAGTGGTTAGTAATGTATTTGGTTTAAGGGAAGTTTCATGTAAAGCTAATTTTATTAGTTCTTACTTTGTATTTACTATTCTATTTTGGAATATCTACTAAAACCTGGTTTTGTTTTCTTTTTTTCGCCGTGATTTTTGTGATATTTGCCTTGTAGTGCTTTCAGATTCTTTGTTCCAGTGTAGCACCACTGTAGATTAAATGGCAAGTGTTAAATTGCCAAGCTTTTCGTATCATTAAAGCTGAAGAGTAGTCCTTTGTGCCTGAATTTAAATACATGTATCCCTTACTAGAGGGAATGACTTGGAGCAGCTTAGTGGTACTGAGTGAGGCTTCAGACCTTTTTGGAAGGTTTGAGTTGACTGACTGAAGGAGTGTGGGTGGGAAAATGGAATATTTTCATATTCTGATTATTATTATTTCGTATCTACGTTCCAGTATGAATTCATAGTGGAATAGGCTTTCTGTTAAGGGCTGTGAGCGGCAAGCTAAGATAAAAGTGTGTGTAGTAAGCATGGGGATAGGCAGAAGAGTACTGTTAGGTGATATTCTGGTATGAATGTAGTGGTTTAGAGATTTAGATGTAGTTGGACTGATGCTGGTTTTTAATAACTCGTTAATATTTTCTCCTAGTAAAAGACAGGCATAAGTTGCTTAAGTGGTTCCTCAATATTGTACTTTTTAAAGCATCTTGTAACATCTTACTGTTTCCTTCAAACATGGGCTGTGGATGTTGAAAATTAATTTTCCTTTGAATTATTTGATGATTTTTTTTTTTTGCTTCTGTTGAACTTGTTCCTCTTTAAAATGGAACAAGTATATATTTGCATCTATTTTCATCTTGAAGAGACATCAGGATAACATCCTGCATACAGGAAGGTTGTATAGGTAGAATTGCTTAGCCCAAGAAGCATCCTGTACATATTTGGAGTTGGAAGTAATTAAAGGGTCCGTTCTCTGGGTGGGTATTATGGTAGGAGCAACTAGTTAACCCCCCTTTAAAACAACCCATGCCGCTAGGGTACATTATTGTACTATTCTCTCTTTTTTAATTAATGTCTTACTATCACACAAGTATTAGATTGGTGGATATGGATACAAGAGCAACAAGCTTTTTAATCTTAGTTCTTCGTCTGTGTGCTTTCTTTTAAATGGACGTTCATTTTATACCATAGTGTAATGCTTCATTGTATTGACATCTGTGGGGAATCTTACTTAAAAGATCATGGGCAGTAAATTATGACTTGATAATTTTTATAAGTTGCTGCAGCAGACAGAAATGCTCTTAAAATTCTACGGACTTCTTTTTCTTCTCTTTATTTTTTTTTTTACATTTAGCTGGAATAAGAATACCATGGCTGTTTTGAGTATGAACTTGAAATGTTTGAGGGACAGATTACAAAAATGCAAAAGATGAAAGGGACAGAATCCGGTCAACAGATGTTCTGTGTGCTTGAAACTGCTCAATTATCTTGGACCATTGCTAAATGTGATCTGTGTGTGCTTAAATTTATCCTATGGCAAGTGCTCATCTAAGCAAAAGTGCTCATTTTCTGTTGCTGTGTTCTGTTGGCAGTTGGTTCTCTAATAATCAAGATACCAGGTTTAGCTGAAGAACCTAATGTGATTAGGACTTCTCCAGATGGCTCCAACACTTAATTATTGCTTATTTTTGGCATCTGATGTATGAAGTGAAGAGTTTTTTTATGTTACCTATATAAAGCTCTTCAAAGACACAGTCTCCTTTTGGTGGAGATGAGCAAATGGTAAAGAACACTTGGCATTTCTTAGAGTCATGGAATCATAGAATAGTTAGGGTTGGACCTTAAGATCATCTAGTTCCAACCCCCATCCCATGGGCAGGCACACCTCCCGCTAAACCATGCCACTCAAGGCTCTTTCCAACCCAGCCTTGAACACCGCCAGCAGTGGAGCATTTACAACTTCCTGGGGCAACCCATTCCAGTGCCTCACCACCCTCACAGTAAAGAACTTCCTCCTTATATCCAATCTAAATTTCCCGTTTTTAAGTTTGAACCCATTTCCCCTTGTCCTATCACCACAGTCCCTAATGAAGAGTCCCTCCTCAGCATCCCATTGGTCCCCCTTCAGATACTGGAAGGCTGCTATGAGGTCTCCACGCAGCCTTCTCTTCTCCAGGCTGAACAGCCCCAACTTT